>JAJMFN010000090.1:0-13561 GCA_030574735.1 Hansenula sydowiorum
TTGAATTAAGATATCTTGGGATTGAATTATTGGGAGACATCATAACAATCTATGCTGGTGCTAAAGATCCAATATATCCCACAATGTCCTTGTTGGAACAACGCCAAGCACAAATTACATCCGCTTTGGTTCCTGCTTTCCAGTATGACAGTACACCTATCATCGCTAGTAAAGCCATAAATGTTGTTGCAAATTTCATCGGGTCGAAAATTGTTAAGATCAATAGATTGGGTAGGATTCTTAAAATATTAACAGAGTCTTTGGAGGATTTACATGACCCTGATGATTTCAAGCTTCAAGATGTTCACATAACTAGCGTAAGAGGTCAAAGAAGAGTTAAACTCTCTGTTTTGAATGCTTGGGCTGAACTCAAGATTTTGGCCACTTCCAATGGTGATGAAGAATTAAATTCCTTAATTGAAGAAAACTTGGAGTTTCTGTTACCATTATGGGTTGCAACACTAAAAGAATATGCAATAATAAAACATGGTTCACGTGAAAATGACGATGATCATGATGTTGAACTTTATGAGCAGTGCTGGGTCAACTTTGTGGATGTTGTTGGGTGTATTGTTGAAGCTCGGGAGAACAAAGTTGATGAGCTTTTGAGTAAGGATTCATTTGGGTTTTTCTTTATGTTGTATGCACAAGCTATACATTCAATGATTGGGAATGATAAAAACAAAGTCAATATCTTGAGTGCTCTTGCAAAAGTCTTGAGCTACAAGAAGCTTGTTGAGTTGATACTACACGACGACATTTTTGGAGAAAGTATTGAAATTTTCGAACGGTTGATTTTGACGGGTACAATTCAAGAACAGAATGAAGTGTTGAACATCACATCTAGAACTTTTTTGAATTTTTTCGATACAAATTTTTCTAATCATCAATTGGAAGAACACGTTGATAAATTATTCGAATTGGTTAGAGTAAATATCCAAAGTATCTTACGCCTAGTTCCATACTTACAGCAAGACAGTAAGAGGACAACTTCCCAAAGTGAAGAACTAACACCGGAAGAGCGGTCGCTTCTTAAAAAATCTTTCGGGATCATCAACAAAATGCTGTCCAGATTCCCTGATATGATCAAGGTTGATTTATACTCTAGTCTGTTGAGCCTAGTTGTTTCTGTTTATCAAGAAGAAACCAAGATCACTTTGAAGAACCAAGTCATTCCTGCGATTTTACCAATTTTGAAATCCTTACTACAAGAACTGGTTGATATGAATGATATTGTCACTGTGAACAATTTTTATCAAACCATTAAACCAAGTTTGAAAATTGCTCGTGATGTTTCCTCTGGTGTGAATCTGCTACTAACCATGGGTGTATTGCTTAGCACTTCAAATGATATTTTGAGGCTAAACGAAGAGGATGTTGAATTTTTTGCCCAAAATTTGGCCACAGGTTTGATCGATGAAAACACTGTTGCCATTTCTACACAATCAATCAAAACCATCATAACCAAACCATCAGTTCTTAACAAAGCGATGTTTAAAAAATTAATACCAAAGGTTATAGACAACATCATTCAAAACAAAGTGTCCGATCCAAGAGTCTCCATTGAATTGTTTATCTTAGCTATAAAACATGCCCAATCGAATGAGAAGCAAATACCTTTATACACCATCTTGATACCTATCTTGATCCACATCAGCGTCAAGACTCCAGAATATAATTTATACATACATAAGAAGATGTTATCGCTGGTGCAACTAAACTCTCAGGTGTTCAAAACTGTTGTGACTGAAGTACTGACTGAAGACCAACGCTCAGAGACACAGAAACTAGTCAAATTGGAAGGAGGACCCATTGATTCCACAGAATTCGAACACGAACAGATACAGTTAAAGACATTTGGTGTTTGAATGAATGATTCTGCCAGTTTATACACAACCTGTAGCTTATCTTTCCGATCTCCAGATCGCCAAAAAAAAATTTGAGATGATCTAAAAAAAATTTGGCGTCACAAAATAAAAAGTAATCACAAGAACTGATCAACAACATCAAACCCACACATTCGCTTCTCTTCAGCCTATCTGATCTCGTTGTCATCATGAGTAAATACGTTGCTTCAGGTGTCGTTGGTGCAGGTGCCACGGCTGCTATTGCCAATTTCTTCTGGGGTAAATCATCCACTCCAACAGCTTCACCAGTCGATCCGGCTACCCAATCATCAAATTATGGCGGTGTTCCAGCTTCTAAAGGCTCACCAGGATCCATTGTCTCAGGTCCAGCTCCTGTCAATCCAGCTGCCTTTTTCAAGTATGGGTCCCCTGGTCCGATTCATGATTTGCAAAATCGACAAGAGTTCGTCAGTTGTTACGATAGACAAAAACGTAACCCATATTGGGTGCTGGAACATATAACTCCAGAATCAATCAGATCCAATGGTATTGTTGATCGTAAGAAGTCTGTTTTCAAAGAAGATGAAAAAGTACCACCACAATTTAGAGGATTATTGAAAGATTATTTCAGAAGTGGATATGATAGAGGTCATCAAGCCCCTGCTGCAAATGCTAAATTCAACCAAGAAGCCATGAACGAAACATTCTACTTGACAAACATGTCCCCACAAGTTGGTGAAGGGTTCAACAGAGACTATTGGGCACACCTAGAGTTTTTCTGTCGTGATTTGACCCAAAAATACCAAAATGTCCGTCTCGTCACTGGTCCCTTATATCTACCGAAAAGAGATGTCGATGGTAAATGGAGAGTTTCATACGAAGTCATCGGTAATCCACCAAACATTGCAGTCCCAACTCATTTCTTCAAGCTTGTTGTTGCTGAAAATCCAAATATCAATCCAGGAGATGATTCTTTAGCCGTTTCTGCCTTTGTCTTACCAAATGATGTCATCTCAAATAGTACACCTTTAAGATCTTTTGAAGTTCCAATTGGAGCTTTAGAAAAATCTTCAGGATTAACATTATTACAAAATGTTCCTCAAAATAAGAAAAAACAATTGTGCAGAGAAGTCGATTGTTCAATTACCGTTAGAGAATTTAACAATGCATTGCCACCAAAGAAAGACATGCTATTACTACCACCACCAAAATAGAGCAGAATCGATATGGGCCTTCCATCATTCATAGCATATTACATAGTTCAAATAACCTTGAGATCACACATATTACCATAAAAACCCTTGTTTATACAATATACGTCATATATCCATGGATTTGGTGTAATACGTTTCTGGATCACCAGGTAAGACGTGAGAACTTCAAAGTTTGACTACTTTATATACTACTACAATTCTTTTTTATGCAAATGCTAATGCCATGTATGATTTGGTCACCTTTTTGTGATCAATAAGTCTTTTTACAATATGCTTTTAATGAGGTGTATAGTATGTCTTTGTCATGAATATAGTACTTTGAAATCAGTTCTCTTCTGTTTCATTGGCCGTTTTGGTTTTTGGTAAGTGTGCTGATTGTTCTGAATATTCATTAAGGAACCTTCTTCTTTCCATGAATTTCAACTGTTTATTCTTGGTAAACCGACCTTCGCTGTCTCTTGAATGGGGACGAGAGTTTAATGTTTGTTTTGAAATTTTTTTGGAATATTTTCTAGAAAAATCATTGATCAAATCATCTTTACTAAATCCTATTCTTGCTAATTCTCCTAATGCGAAATCTAAGGATAATTGATCTTTAAGCTTGATCGCACCATCTGCAATTGTTTTCAATAACACCGATTTGGAACGATTGGAAATTTTCAAATAAAGCCTATCAAGATGATCCACAGCTGAAAAGGGGTTTGAGTTTCTCAACCCAGGAATTTGTACTTTGGAGAATTTTTGATCACTTTCAATATATAACTGTGCCAGATAATCTCTTGTTGAATTGATATAGATTTGTTTAGCAATTCTCAATTTTTCGGGATCCTTAGCACCACATAAATATTTGAAATAAACACCTGTTGTAGTTTCCCAAAATCTTTGAGATGCATGGTTCATCTTTGCAGTTTTATAGATGGTATCAATAACAGCTAGCTGATTGTCGTTAATCTCAGCATTTTTCGAAAGAGACTCATCCACAATATAACTAATCAGTGCTAGATATGAAGGCTCAGAGTATTGAAAAGGAATTTTTTGAACAATTCCTAGTGCTTTTTCAAAATCGTTTCTTCTGAGCAATTGCCCCACGATAACATGATAATCATGACTATTCAATGGTTCCCCAGACTGATTGATTTCATGGAAGATCTTTTCACTACCCGCAACATCGTCAAAAGTCACATGAAGTTTTAACAATTTTGATAATAGTTCTCTTGAAACTGGTGGTTTAATCTCAGCACAGATCGCATTGGCAAGATCTGGTCTCCTTTTCTCAATGGCAAAATCTAACAATGGAACAACAAGAATAGGATCAGCATAGGCCCTGATTGGCAACTGTGTAACAAGTTCATCAACTAATGCCCTGAATTTATAATTTTTGTTGAAAAGTGTAATCAAAGTGGCCAAGATGTTTAGATCATGCTCTGTTATATCCTGATAAAAATCTTTAATTTTCTTCCAGTGCATTGCACAAGCCTGTGGATTATTCACTATGGAATCTTTAATGATTAACGAATATATCGTATCACAATAAGTTCCACTATTCTTCATTGAATTCTCGGAAAGCATCTGCATAAGCAGTTTATTGACATAGGGCGTTATTGTAGGTTGGTCAACTTTTTTCTTAATCTGCTGTGATTGGTATTGATTAAATTTGAGATCGAATACCGATTGTAATTTAACAATTGTTTTCAGTTGGGATTCTTCATGGATTGGATTCCACATTAAAAGAGAATTCATCACTTGATCATGTAGATTTTGGGGGTTCTTCTCTTTAGGGAGAACATGTGAATTGGTTATTAGTATTGATGCAGCTATGGATGGCATGTTGATGAGAAGTGATAGATTGATTAGTGTCTGTAATGTATTCTTTTCGCTCTCTTGTATATATTCAATCATTCGTTCTTGGGTTTGTAGTCTTTTTATTATCCATAATTCTCTAAAGGGTGTTTCTTTCGATCTATAGATCTGAGCGAGTACCTGCCTTATCACACTCAACTCACTTTGTGTCAATTTGGATAGCTCTGCGATTATGAATTTCCGAACATATGATGAATGTGGGTATCTCTTGATAATCTTGGGCAAAAATATTTTATATTGTTCATTCTCCATCATTTTCAGTATTAATGAACAGTCCCGCGGTATATTTACAGCCCTTAGTTCATTCATGAATCTCTGTACCGAAACTTCTTCACCTATATATCTTTCCAAAAACTCTTCAACTTCTAAATGTCCTTGATATCTCTTCTCTTTAGTCTCCACTTCCACAGATCCACCCTGTTTTGCTATCTCTTTCTCATCTCCACATACTCTTCTGGACCCTTGAAACGCTCTGGTCTGTCGTATGGCTTTCGTCTGGGTTTGAAGTTGTATATGATTAAACAATATTGAGGTCCTCACTATGGGCAGAACCGATGTAGTTATTGGTAACCTTTGGAAAACCGGACGAATAATTCGTATCATTTTACTCCAGTTTCCATATGTATTTTGGCAAATGACTGCTTTGCACCACTCAAGTCGAACCTCTTAGATCTTTCACAATACGTATGGTTTTATTCGGATCAAGCTGTACAGAAAAGCTATAGATGTTAGTATCAATTTCTTAATTTTTCTTATAGTATATCAACACCGGGTATTTATTTTCGCGAATGTCTTTTACCTTCCACTACAATTTCCCTCATAGTTGCAATTATAATATTACAAGTGTTATATGAACCCCCCAAATTAAGCTAAATGTGTGTGAAAAATCAGACGCCGGATAATGTATGTTGTGATGTTATGTTGAGTTATGTTATGTTTGTTATAAACAAATAAAACTTTGGAAAAAGTATGAATAGAATCTGTAAATTAAATGTGTTTTGATGAGATTTTACCAATTTAATGGTATCAGTTTAACAGGTTCTTCCTTTTAATTCCCTGAATGTTTGCATAATGCCGTGGTAATCGATTGATCAATCTCATTTTTTCAGCTTCACCGATGATCCATGATTCTGGACATTGGTTACATCCAAATGGTGATGTCTTTTTCTTTTGGACATAGCACTTGCATTTGATCTCATAGATCTATTCGAAGCCAAACTCGTGAAAGAACCAGCTCTGTTGATAGACGCTTGAGATCCATTGATTTGTGCAGCATTGGTTGTTGGTGATGATCTTGGTGAGTTTTCTTGACTGGCATCGAAAAATACATCACCATGATCCTGAGTATCTAACGCTTTCAAATGTTCAGTCGTTTGATCAACTGAAGATGAACAATGTGTCTCTTCATGATCAACTTCCTCCACAGGTGGCAATAGTTCCTGTTGTTGTAATGGTTCATTAACATCAAGCATTGATTTTGGTTTTGGTATTGGACTTGTCTTTACCGAAGGATTTTGAGCTTGATGATTTGAAGGTCTGCGCTCATGTTGTGCAGGTGCAGAGAAATCCAGCATTGACTTTGAAGCATTTGAATCAAATGAGCCTATTCTTGAATCCGGTGCAACAAATTTTCCTTCAAATGAAGGAGAATGAGCCGCCAAATTACCATCTTCATCGTCTTCACTGACACATGTCTCCACTTGTAAAAACCAAGGATCTTTGAAGACTCCTTCAATTGTATATCTTGTCTTTTCACTTGGATCACATAATCGCCAAGCCATTCTAGCAGCACCTGACGATTGGAACTCCTTCGCGTATCTAAATTCGGGACCTGGACCATGATTTTTATCACCAGTTCTAAATTGAGGATTCGATTGACAGTAACTTGTATATGATGACAAATATTCCCTGTACTGATTATCTTGTCCGTTCGCTGATCTAAATGGAGTTCCTTGATAAGCAATACAGAACAAAATCATACCTAAAGCCCAAAGGTCTAATTTGAAAGGATCATAAGTAATTGACTTTGCTGCGGTTGTAGAAGACCCTTTCAAATTCATGACTTCTGGTGAAACATAAGGTGGGGAACCAACAAAGCTTGAAAGCATCTTGATAGGAGATGATAAATCCTCCGGATTTTCCAACCCATATTCAGCAACACCGAAATCTGTTAGTTTGACACATCCATCTTCATGAATCAACACATTTTCAGGTTTCAAATCACGATGAACAATACCCTGGGAATGCATAAATCTAACAGCGTTGGCAACTTGTTTGAATATACAGTATTTTTCAGCTAATGGATGTTGTTTCCAACCAGTCTTGGCAATTAACGAAAACAAATCACCACCTTTACAATACTCCAGAACAAACCCCCATCCTCTCGTAATGTTAACTGTTGTCTGACATCTCAAGACATAAAAAGTTTTAACAATATGTTTATTAACACTCAATCTCTTAGCAATAACAAATTCTTTTGTAGCTCTTTTATAAAATTCTTCAGGGGTTTCCTTATGTAAAAGGCAAAATTTCTTGAAAGCAAATAATTTATTTGGGTTATGTTTATCAGTGACAGTGAAAACTTGTGATGAAGCACCATCCCCCAGCTTTTTGGTTCCCTTTTCAGGTATGATATATTCCTCATTAACACTACAACAATTTTGCTGCAAGTCTTCAGGTAGGAAATCATTTGGATCCAAGATTGGCAAAGGTAATAGCTTGACTTTTTCATCAGAGTCAACGGATCCACTTGATCCTGAAGCACCATGATTTGAATAAGTTGATGGAACTCTTGGGGTATTAACACCATATGGATTGTATTGTAATTTTGGATGATTGTGATTATTATTGAATGAAGATGCTCTCGATAATGAGCCCGTTGCAGGAGGGAGTCCACCGCCATTCCCATTGTGTTGTGGAGCATTTCTTGGAGCTGCAATATCAGCACCAGTTCCTAAAATTGAAGAAGCCACATTATTACCGTTTGCTCCTCCATTCTTCTGTTTATCATTTAGAGATGCGTGAGATGCATTTGCACTTTGTATAAATGGGTTTGTGTGGTGTTGATTTGTGAGAGCTCTCTTTGGAGGTTGAACATCCGGAGGATAAGGACCTGAGGCAATATTGTGAGTTTCGCTTCTATGAATTGTAGAGGATCTTGGTTTTGTATGATGATGATCAGATCTATGAAAAACATCACCAATTGCCTTCCCCAGTGATTTTTTCTCAGATGAGGGTTTTTTGGAACCAAATGATAGAAATGATTTTTTTTCCTTAGCTGAATTTGTTCTTGAAGGAGCTGCAGGTTTTGGTAACTGGTTACGAAGCTTTTGAGGGACAGGTACTTGAGGCTGATCAGAGACTCCAGGTACGACGTTCCCATTGGCATTGCTATTAGCATTGATATTGGCTCCGGCAACTTGAGGAGCGTTGGCTGGTTGTTCCGGTTGTAGTGGATGAGCACCAGCTGATGGGGACGAGTTCCTTGAGGTGGTCATTTCGTTCTCGTTGTCCAGTACGTCCAGTGACATTTATATTATAATGTGATGGGGGTTTATCACTTTAGAAAGGATCAAATACTTCTTGAAGAGTGTTGTAATGAAATCTTAGCGATTTATGACAACCTGGTGATGGATGGGTAAATGAAAGCGGAAAATAAAGCACAGCAGTAGCAGCAATACAATTGTCTTGTAGCAGTGTCTTGATATTTAGTTGACTTGTTAGCAGATGGTGTATTCTTCACTGGAACTTTACTTGGCTTGACTTCATGCGAAAACCAGCTTCAGTTTCCAATTATTGTTAGCGCTTTAGCAATATGTAATACCTTAAGCCGAAGTGCTAGCCGCCAACTTTAACAGCACAATTTATGTAGTCAGAGCGGACCGGAATATGTGGATATATCACTCTAGTGGTGTCTCTTTGCAATAAGAGACGAATATTTAAATGTTTCCAGAATTTTAAACGGTTGATTCTTGCTTAATTCGTTGTTTGTTTCGTTATTAAAGCTTTTTCTTCTTCTTCTTTAGCAGCAAAACTGTCCTTTTTATCTGATTTCAACTTTTTCTTCTCTGAATTTGTTCTCAGGTACCACGGTCTCGGGACTGGTGGGTCTGGGAGAAGGTCTGGCGGGGGACTCTTTAATAACGAACCAACTTTTTACATTTATACTTAAATGAGTAAAAAGTGGACAGTTTATTCGTCTGGAGAGCGTGGTTGTGCATCTTCTGGTGATTAGTGTCTACTCTGTATACCATCCGCAGGTTCTAAATGGGTTTAAAAGGCTCAATTACATTAAGAGTCAAGTCCTTTGAAGTACGTCTCCTATTTCTCAAAAAGCTCAAATACGACTATAAAGCTAAAGGTTAATAGATGAAGGGCTTTGACTTTAAGTGTATCATCATGGAATTTCTGAATATATTAGTTCCCCTTTCATTTTTTGCCAGCTTGAAGTCTATCATGAGATTACAATGTAGACCCTTACGTATGAGTCCATTACTGGTGTGTGTCATATCACCACTACCACTCGCTCAGATTTGAACATGCTTTGAGTCTATCTATTAAAACCTAACTGTGGAGCAACAGCAACATCAACTAAAGTCTCGTTACTTATTCTCCAAATACGATGGAATAAACATGGAGTAAAAGCTCGGTCGAGTATTCCTAAAGTGGGCCCCTCCACCAACAATCACCACTATTGTTCTCAGATTTCGTTGGACTAGAAACTTGCTAAAACTGGGGTCTAATATGACAGACATATACCAAGACATTAATCTCATCCCATTTTATCCAGTTTCTATAATTAAGTCCCATGTGCTTGATGTATAAGGGGATAACTACAGACATATACGAATTATCCCATATACTTCTATTGTTGATCAATTAGGTACGTAGTCTATTTAGTCGTATTTTTGGTGAAAGTAGACTTGATAACCAGTAAAGTTTGATTATCTATCTTATCTCAAGCTCCAGTGACGATACAGTTGAGCACCTAAAATATCCTATGGCTTTTACATTGACAATCACTTAAATAGATCGACACTATAAACATAATCAAATATGCTTCATTGACATTCTTCAGCTACAACAACGAATTTGATCAGAACTTCAATTTCCACCACAGCAACCTTTCCTCAAAAATCCGATTAGTTATTGAAAGTCTCTCTCTCCACTTTAAGTGGAATTTGGAAGAGATCCGGACATTGTCACGTGATGCTTCATGCCTCGTATCTCAAAAACTCGATGCTTATAATGGTTTGAATCTATACGCTTTCAATTTGCCATACAAGTTTAGTTTACATTATATAACAAGATTGAAGAGATTTAGGGAAAAGGTATGAGCTCCAAGTTTGTAAACCTATACGGTAAACACTTCTTTTTGGGGAACACTCCGCAGTTGGGGAAACCTTTGAAATTATCACAGTTGTTGTTACAAAATGGTTCAAGATTACTTGGTAAATCAAATATAACCACTACAAAATCACCATTAAGTGTTTTGAAATCTTCATTTTTCCCAAGCTTGAAAAAAACAGCTAGACCATCCATCACACCGTCTTTCAAGCCAACTGTTCAGATCAAGAATTTCTCATCTTCGGGAAAATTATCATTTATTAGAGTATCGAACTATAACTATCAAAATAATTATAATGTCTTGAAACAAGCAGGTATATTTGCATTAATCTTCATAGGAACAACAACATTTGCTCTACCATACCTATTTCAATACACTCCATTAAGTTATTTCCAACGTCATCCTTCTCATATGGTTTATGGTCTTATTGGGTTAAACCTAGCTGTTTGGGGGTTATGGCAAATTCCAAGAAATTATAAACTCTTATCTCGTTATGCCCTTTTGGAGAAAAATGTTCTCTACAGTAAATGGTCATTGATTGGAAGTGCATTTTCTCATCAAGAAGGTTGGCATTTAGCCATGAATATGCTTGCCCTATATTCATTTGGTACTTCGTTGGCTACCATGATTGGTTCTTCAAACTTCATGACTTTATACTTGAATGGTGCCATCTTGAGTTCCCTTGCATCAATAGCGTATCCAATTCTGTTTAGATTACCAATAACCGCTCCAAGTTTAGGTGCATCAGGCGCATTATTTGCAGTCTTCGGTACATTTGCCACATTGGTCCCAAATGCCAAAATCTTATTATTCATCTTCCCAATCCCAGGTGGTGCCTCGATGGCACTATTAGGTGCCACTGTATGGAATCTTGCCGGTTGTGTTATGAGATGGGGCCAATTTGATTATGCTGCACATCTTGGTGGTACAATCGTTGGTGTTATTTACGGTTGGTACATTAGTGAGAAAGTTAAAAGAGAACGTGAAAAAAGAATGCGTGCATTTCGTTTTTAATCGTACTCTAGTTTAGAGATCCATACAGATCATCATATATATATATACATAAATTCTTGTTTATAAATCAACTATTTATTCTTTATTAGCCCTTCTCTAACAATGTATTGATCATTAAGTGAATCCTGTGCCAACGATAATGGCTCCCAGTTACCACTAATTTCACCTTTTGCACTACTTGGTCTCTGTTGTTCAGTCTGTTTCAATAACTCATCTAATGTAACACCTTTACTGGCATTTTTAGCACTGGAATCCTTGGAGATTTGAGAATCCGGTATCGAATGAAGATGATCAATGAATACAACTTGTGCCTTTAGATTCTCCACTAACGAATCATAATCCTCCTTTTTAGCCTCCAGTCCTGATAATTTCAGCAGCTTTTCCACTGTGGTATGATCTATTGAGCTTGCTCTATCGGAATCTTTTGAAACGGTTAACAACTCATCGACACTCCACGTTGGGTTAGATAAATAATCAGATATCTCCTTTGTTGTTTTGAAAGGCTCTCCAATGGTGACTTTTGTGCTCTGTAGCCGTATCCCCTTCTGATATCTCACTGTGCTAATAACGAGTCTTCTAAACATCTTTTAAATGGTGACTAATATGACAAACGATAATAATCAAAGTGTCAAACTTGTAGCTTATAACAAATTTTGAGAAATTGTATATGACTGACTAATATATTATGTAATACATGTAAACAAAAAAGCTGTTTTACTGACCACAATTAAACAAGTGAACGCTTTGTAAACTGGTAATATATTCAAAATGGCTATCTAGTCTAATATATAGTTTCAAATTCATTATAAGCCTCAATACTGCCCTTTATCTGATGAAATCCACTTTTCTTCACTATAAATCTTCGATTGTGCTGCTCTGACCGAATAATTTTCACATAAAAAAATTTTTAGAAGCTCATCTCATCTCCCCAAACAACTTTAGAGCTTTCAACATCTATTGATCTTGCATTCCAGATCAGAAAGATAAAATTACAAGATGAGAGTGAAGAAGAAGAACGTCAGAGGTAACGCCAAGAACTTCATCACAAGAACTCAAGCTGTGAAGAAGCTACAAGTTTCTCTTGCCGATTTCCGTCGTTTATGTATCTTTAAAGGTATCTTCCCAAGAGAACCAAGAAACAAGAAGAAAGCCAATAAGGGTTCTACTGCTCCTGTTACTTTCTACTATTTCAAAGATATCCAATATTTACTACATGAACCTGTCTTGCAAAAATTCAGAGATCATAAAGCTTTTTCAAAGAAGTTGAATAAGGCCTTAGGTAGAGGTGAAGTTGGTGATGCTAAAAAATTAGAAGAAAATAGACCAAAATATAAATTAGACAATGTTATTAAGGAAAGATATCCAACTTTCCAAGATGCACTAAGAGATATTGATGATGCTTTGAACATGTTGTTCCTTTTCTCAATCATGCCAGCTACCGATAAAATTTCAACAAGAGTTACCAAAGATGCTGCTACAATTTGTAACCAATGGTTAGCCTATGTTTCTAGAGAAAGAGCATTACGTAAAGTTTTCGTTTCTATTAAAGGTGTTTACTATGAGGCAAATGTTAAAGGTGTTGAAGTTAGATGGTTAGTTCCTTTCAAATTCCCACAAAATATTCCAAGTGATATTGATTTCAGAATCATGTTGACATTTTTGGAATTCTATTCAACATTATTACATTTTGTTCTTTACAAAGTTTATACCGATGCTGGATTAATTTATCCTCCAAAATTAGACTCCAAGAAAATCAAAGGTGTTGGTGGATTATCTGCTTATATCTTGGAATCAAATAAATCTTCCGGTTCTTTATTACCAGAAGTTGATACTGAAACTGGTAAAGATGTTGAAGGTCAACAAATTTCCAAAGAATTCCTAAAAGCTGCCATGAAGGCTGATTCAAAGAAAGATGATCAAGAAGTTGAAGAAGAACAAGAAGAAGACAATGTTACAGATGTTGAACAAATTGATTTGGATGAATTCCAAGATAATAACAAAAACGCTGGGGATTCATTGATTCAACCTTCTAAATTCGATAATGAGACATCCACTTTGTTTAACGATTTTGTCTTTTATGTTAGTCGTGAAGTTCCATTGGATATTTTAGAATTTATCATTTTATCATGTGGTGGTACAGTTATAAGTGAATTATCATTAGATGAATTAAGATTAAATGGTGAAGATTTGAACAGTTTACCATTAGATAAAATAACACATCAAATTGTTGATAGACCTAAAATCAACGGGAAAGTTCAAGGTAGAACTTATGTTCAACC
>JAJMFN010000091.1:0-13551 GCA_030574735.1 Hansenula sydowiorum
CATCGGGTCCAAGTGAGGTTCCACCAAGCTCTAGTGCACCACCTTCATCGGGTCCAGGTAAGGCTCCACCAAGCTCTAGTGTACCACCTTCATCGGGTCCAAGTGAGGTTCCACCAAGCTCTAGTGCACCACCTTCATCAGGTCCAAGTGAGGTTCCACCAAGATCTAGTGCACCAGCTTCATCGGGTCCAAGTGAGGTTCCACCAAGCTCTAGTGCACCACCTTCATCGGGTCCAGGTAATGCTCCACCAAGCTCTAGTGTACCACCTTCATCGGGTCCAAGTGATGTTCCACCAAGCTCTAGTGCACCACCTTCATCAGGTCCAAGTGAGGTTCCACCAAGATCTAGTGCACCAGCTTCATCGGGTCCAAGTGAGGTCCCACCTAGGTTGAGTATTCCAGTATCAAACTCAGAGCCGTTATGCTTCACTTGTACAGGCTCACACACTATCTCTTCTACGCCAGGGACTAACTCATCAGATATTCCTTCCACGCCAACTCCATCTAGCACAGGTCCAGGAACACCAGGAGTCTTATCTACTCCAGGACCAAGTAAATCTGGTACAACATCAACTAGTGGGCCAGGTGAACCTAGTGCACCAGCTACTACGGGACCAGAAACCTCAGATATACCAGCTACTACAGTTCTAGGTACACCAAGAACTGAAGCACGTGAGATTGTATCCACTCCACAGCCAGGCTTTGAGACACCTGATACTCAGTCTATTGAAACAACCACATCCATCGCCAAACCAGTTTCCAGCGCTCCACCATCCTCAGGTGCTCCAGTTAATCCAGCCGCTGATATAAGCACCACGTCATCAGCTTCCACGGCTGCATTTTCAAAGCCTCAATCTTCTCAAATAGGTGAAACTACGACCCCAAATACTGGTACTGAAATAGAAACAAACCCAACCAATTTGAGCACAACATTACAACTTGAACCGTCCACAACTACAGCAGGCCAAAATAGTGGTGAAACTGGCACTTTTCAAATACCGGGGAAGCCTGCTGAAACTAACAGCAAGAGTGGATCTGATGTAAGTGGTACAGTGCCTATTGCTTCTGCCTCTGAGACTCAAAATACGTTAGCCACATCCTTAGCAACAGCGACATCATCAGTTCCAGAAAGCTCTCAGACCGCTGCTGTGTCCATATTTGAGGGCGGTGCTTCCAAATTTACTGCTTCTAAACTGGCTGTTTTAGCTGTTTTATTCTTTTTGTGATGTCTAAACACATTCAATGGTTTACCTTTTTTTTCTCATGTCTATTGTTATCTCAACTGTTTGACTAACTGTGACGTGACTTTCGGCATTTTTTCCTTTGGCTTTTCTCTTTAAAGTGACTTCATGTCTAGAAAGCTCAATTCCCTTTCTTTTTGTTTTTCGATTAAATTTCTCCAATTCTGATTCGTTCAGATGCTCTGTTATTATTACCACCCTTTTTTATCAATACTACCCATTGTTCAATTCTACAAGCTCCTTTTTCTAGCGATTTTTAGCGGTTCGTGTTTGATTATAATACGTCGTCTTGCTGTCATATTGTGAAGAGTAACTTCATTCGTTTTCATGAGCTTTATTTAATAAATAATATGTTTTATTATATACCTTAATCTCCATTATGTCCTGATAATTCAAATATATCTAGCAGATATATCAGATATGCTAATCGATCATACTTCCTGCAGCGAGACGATATTCATCACGATATCGGAAGCTAGCATATGACGATTGATTTTGTCTTTGATTTATATCCCATAGTGCACGTATGATAGCCTAGCCTGCTCTTTGTGTACTGGGGTTACATTACTTAGGCACATTTGGTGTTTCTTATAGGTGTAGTGTCGAATTTTGTGCAAAAAAGAACCACATGATCCTTATATCAAATCGTGAAGAGGTGGGCAAAGATTGTTCATTAGCTAGCTTTATAATTATGTCATGAAGAGCATTGTAGTCTAAGGCTATAAAAGCTAATACATGTGGATCATGGCTCCCATTGGAACGCTTCCACTCTTTGAGCGAAGGAGAGGGAGATAGACAGAATCGGGAGCCTCGAGATCTCCACGACTCTATTCTTTTAGCTGAAGATTAGAAAGGATGGACTGTTAGGGATGTTTTTTTTGTTTAAAATTGCTGACACCGGAATGCATAGCTGGCTAAAGCAATGACCTCAATAGATGATTAAATTAACGGAACGTTGCCGTCAACTTATTATAAGATCTATTCAATCTAAAATATGCGATGTTTACCATGCATAAAGGAAGGTCGCTAAAGGAGTACGGCTTCGACAGAGCTCCACACATTCAGTACTTCCTATGAAGTGTTGGTATATGAGAAGCGAAAAGAACCACTCTGTAAAGTTTGTCAAATATTGAAATATTTGGCTATAGCCCGAATTGTTAGCGGTATACTGCCCTTGTTGACCCCTTAGTGGTCTGGACTATCCTCTAGTACTACAAGTTACACATAAAGGAGAATAGTCAACTTGACTTTTGACACGACCGATATGAGAAGCCGTAGATTCATTTTGAAGCTTATTTATAGATGAGATTCAGATGACCCAAATTTCATTTTGACTCTGCAATTTGTACATTTAGTAGCCTTTGTTTCAGCATTAGACAAAGTTAAGTATATAATCTGAGGTTCGGCGGGTACTTTGATGTTGTGTTATGGCCGTTTATGATTTATGTATCCACCAGCACCGAAGAAAATTTTCAGATAATAAAGAAGAAATTTGAGTTTTCCATCAGCACGGGGAAAGCTTCTATTCTTGTTGATACTCAGTCAATATCTCTACAAAATATTATGGGCATCCCGTACTAAATAAACTACTTGCAGCCATAGATATGGGAACAATATATGGCCTACTAAGCTTTATACTTTAGTTGAAAGACCCTTAAGGCAGCCGATCGATGATTCAAAACGAGCCAGTTCGATAGCTTTGTTTTTGTGATTTGTTCAAAACACATAGTAACAACTAACTACAACACATGGCTCAGTGGTACAGTATATAGACTTTATTTACGCCCTGAGTATACACTATGAAGGTCATATCGTGTGCATAGTGTATAGTTTTGTAACTCTGAGATTAGCTGGGCCTATATGTTGAAATCGTACGTTTTGTATTATGTTATTCTTCAAAATCTGTAAGAAAACCGCCAACTGTTACTTTTTGCTCGCCTGGCACTTAAGCTATTTATTTTATTTTCTACAGAACTTTAACAGCCACTCGCAGATAGACCATATTATTAACAACTGGTCAAAAAATATCGTTTAAGGTGAATATTTTTAAGCACTAAGGCTCAATCCGAGTGCCGAAACCCAAGAGCAAACGAGCAAGCTTTCAAAATATCGAGATCATATACGACTTGGTAAGAATAGGGCTGATTGCATTGGAAGGGAAGGAGCTAAAGGACGGTTTTCTGCGTTCAGATCTCGCTCCATCGTCTATGTGTTTGATGGCTCTTGTCATGCATTGCACAAACTACGATGCATCTTTAAGCCGTAAACACCTGATCCTGCATGAAGGAAGTGCCTTTAGCGCAAAGAAAAATTATAAAATGTGTTTCGAAGTTGTATCATAGTACGAATCTTTGGAGTATCTGGCAGAAATTCATACCAACACTCGAGACAATGATCATTAATCTCAAGCATTTAGTCCCTTGCTGACGCTGTAGCACCTTTAAGTTTAAAACAGAAATTCTGTGAGATGAATCTTACAGTAGAGTTGAGATTTGAAGTTGAAGTTGAGCTGTGAATTCAGAGCCGGATCTCAGATCTCACGAAACCCGGTGGGTCTCCGTAGGCGAAATCTCAAGGCGCTCTTAAAGACACAACAACACTTTTACCTAATACTTTTGCATGGTATTTACTGGAAAGGATAGCACGATATACGCCAGTAAGGCCTTCAGCTTGTGCCATCACTGACACTGCTTGTGAGCTGTCAATGATCATCATCACCCTTATTAACAGGGATCTTCAATTATTCTTCTTTCTCAACAGTGAGAAGTGTTAAAAAAAAGCGTTTAAGCGAAGCATGATCCTGCATGAAGCGCCTATGATCAAGCATCTGATCCTTGTGGGTTTAGATTGAACGTTGAGCTCTCAATTACGGAGAAACGAAGCAGCCTTAGTGAAAAGGGTGGGCTTGAGATTTCGTAAGTGGAAGATCATTTGGCGTAAGAGTGATGTGTGAAGGGTCATAGCTGTGATGGAAATGATAGATGGCTGTTTGTGAGAACACACCTCCTAGTAGCACGAATCGCAAGTTAATCATGCAATATGCTCTTGATTAGCCGCTAAGTGTGCTGAAAGAGGCATCAACTGGCCCACTTTTATCTTTAATAATGACCAATATGAAGCTATCATTAGCTTACTCAGTTCACCCACAAACTTAATGCCAACTAAGGTTTCACTGCACAGATTTGTCTCGAGACCTCCATTTGCATAAACTTCAAGCATGAACCATCTCGCCTTTAGTAGAGCTCATCATTCCTTCTTTTGACGAATCTCGAATCTTGACGCACAACTTAATTAGCACTATGGTGACTTTGGTCTGGCTCATGATGAATTTCAAAATAATTCATGAGAATCTCTTTCTGATATATAAGCTTCACGGGTTCCTCTAAACGTATAGTTTTGTTTTCGCTCTCTTTAATTGCTTATTCATAACTATCTAAATTTATTTAGCTGAAAGTTCAAAAGCTATGGCTAAGAGATCATCTAGTCCAATATCTGGACTTTTTTGGTTCATCATAAGCTCTTTATGGCTAGCTTCAACCACAAGTGCTACTTTAAGAACCGGAATTTTCACCTCAATCAATTCAATATCAGATAATGGTGGTGATGGTGAAAGTCCAACAGACTTTTTCAACGTCAACTTAGGATGGACTATTGATCCCCAAAAAGTTGCAACAGGTGATACATTCACACTTTCCATGCCCGACGTTTTCGAAATTAGAATTACTGATTCAAATGGTGTTTACAAGAACAATTTTGACTTGACCGTTTCTTCCAAAACAATTGCAAGTTGTAACGTTGCACAAGCGGGCGGGAGATCATTACTCACGCTTGTGACATGTCAAGTCACAGCCGATCTTTCCACATATTCCACACTTTCTGGGACGGCTGATATTATTGTTGTCTTCGACGCTGGTTCAAGAAACGCCAATAGAGCTGCTGCAAGTGATTGGGTTGTTGGATCCAATACCATCACTTGGAATGGTAACATATCAAACAATATTACATTGACAAAGCCAAGTCTTGCAACATCATATAACAAGGTTAGATATACCATGAATAACGAACAATGGAATTATTATATTCAAGGTGACAATATTTGTGCTGGTGTTGGTATCAAAAATGGGACCTATCAATTCTCGTATGTGGGAACAAGTGCTGCAGGAATTGGTATCTTGAACCAGACTTCGATAGAATATGACGCTGCAACATCATTGAGTCCCTTCCTATTTCCATTGCTAAGTTCTACGTTGATAGATAAGTCGACAGCTTTTTCAAACAATGGCAGAACAGTTACGGTCACTTTCGGTGCGATTCCTACAACGTCTAGGTTCTACTTTTCTGCCTTCGCGGCTTATGGCTACACAAGTGATACAGTTGTAGCGGTGAACAACTTCACTGGTTATTGTGTGAATGGGAATAAGTTCTCCTCTTATGTGCCAACGACTTTAGCTCCAGTCTCGGGTGGTTCTGGTAGTTCTGGTGTTGGTATTGGTGAGTATAGCTACGTTCGCGAAAAAAAAAAACATATTAAACAATTTACTAACCTTCTATTGTTTTAGCTCTTCCACAAACTGTCACAACAACTACGACTGGTACAGCATGTACCAACTCTACTGCTTTTAAGACAGGTACAGACTCTACCATCACTGAGACTGTGAACGTTGCCGCCAAAACTTGTGTGTCAACTACTATCTTTAGTACTACAGGATGGACAGGTACTTATACTACAACCGTTTCACAACCAACAGCTTCAGGGGCTACAGCGGTAACTGTGGTTGTTGAAACTCCAATAATACCAACTGTGACTACCTTCACTGGCTGGACAGGTACATATACCAGTACGATCGTTCAACCAACAACATCTGGTGCTACTGCTGTTACTGTTATCGTGGAGACGCCAATTTTGTCCACTGTGACGCTTACTTCAGGATGGTCAGGATCTTACACGACGACAATTATCCAACCAACTGGTTCTGGCGCTACTGCCGTTACTGCAATTGTTGAAACTCCAATCCTGTCAACAGTCACTCTTACTTCAGGGTGGTCAGAATCTTACACTACAACCATCGTTCAACCAACTGGTTCTGGTGCTACTGCCGTTACTGCAGTTGTTGAAACTCCAATTTTGTCCACTGTGACGCTCACTTCAGGATGGTCAGGATCTTACACCACTACTGTGACCGAACCAACTAGTTCTGGTGCTACTGATGTTACCGTTGTTGTTGAAACTCCAATCTTGCCAACAGTCAGTCTTACTTCAGGATGGTCAGGATCTTATACCACTACTGTGACCGAACCAACTAGTTCTGGTGCTACTGATGTTACCGTTATTGTTGAAACCCCGATTTTACCAGAGTCCAGTTCATCATCTGAACTGGCTTCATCAGAGGGCGATTTTTCCTCTGCTATTATTTCTGCAACATCAGATGTTAGCCTTTCATCAACTATTGATTCTACATCATCAGATACTAGTGTTTCATCAGATATAAGCTCTTCATCAAAATCAGTTCATCACTTGAAGTTGCCTCTTTAACAAAGGTCGGATCCCCATCAAGCATGGTCTCACCATCAGATATTGGCTCATTCCCAGAACTGTCCTCTTTATCAGATACTAGCACCTCACCAGATGTTGTTTCTTCATCGGATTTGGCCTCTTCATTGGATATCAGCTCTTCATCGTCTGTTGCTTCATCTTCATCAGATATTAGTTCATCCACAGGTGTCACTTCATCATCGATAATCACTTCCTCGTTAGATGCTAGCTCCTCATCAGATGTTGTTTTTTTATCAGAATTGGCCTCTTCGTCAGACGTTAGCCCTTCATTGTCTGTTGCTTCTTCTTCATCAGATATCAGTTCATCTCTTGAAGTTGCCTCTTTAACACAGGTCGGATCCCCATCAAGCATGGTCTCACCATCAGATATTGGCTCATTCTCAGAACTGTCCTCTTTATCAGATACTAGCACCTCACCAGATGTTGTTTCTTCATCGGAGTTGGCCTCTTCATCAGATATCAGCTCTTCATCGTCTGTTGCTTCTTCTTCGTCAGATATCAGTTCATCCACAGCTGTCACTTCATCCCTAGAAGCTTCTTCTTCATTGGGTATTAGCCCACTCTCACATGTTTCTTCATCGGATATTGTCTCTTCACCATCTGATATTGGTTCAGTCTCGAAATTGTCCTCTTCATCAGATGCTAGTTTCTCATCAGACATTGTTTTTCCGTCAGATATTAGCTATTCATCGGATGCATCCTCTTCATCAGATGATATTAGCCCGTCCTCGGGTATGACCTCATCATTAGAAGCACCTTCTTCATCAGATATTAGCTCGCTCTCACATGTGTCTACATCAAATATTGAATCTTCATTGCCAAATACTAGCTCTTCAACAGAATTGGCTTCTTCGTCAGAAGCTAGCCTCTCATCAGAAATCAGTTCATTTCTTGAAGTGGTGCCTCTGACAAACATGGAGTCTTCGTCAAGTATGATTTCATCATCAGCTATCAGCTCCTCATCAGCATCGGTGTCTTCATCCGATATGGGCTCATCTTCAGAATTTATGTATTTATCAGATGTCAGTTCGTCATCAGTTATTGTTTCTTCGTCATTAGAAACTTTTTTCTCGTCGGACCTGGTTTCTGCATCATCAGATACTAGCTCATCCTCAGAATCGGCCTTTCTATCAGATATCAGCTCCTTATCGTTTGTTTCTTCTTCATCATCGAAAATTGGATCATCGTCATTAGATATTGTTAGCGTCTCATCAGCTACAAGTTCTTCATCGGTTATAAGTTCAGTCCTTGAAGTGATTTCTTTCTACGGCGCTCCATCAAGTTTGGCTTCATTGTCGGCTATCAGCTCATCATCTGCTACCATATCGTCATCTGCTATTGGATCATCGTCAGGGATTAGTTTATCGTCGGAAATTTTGTCATCCCTGGAACTAGCCTCAACATCAGGCATTGCCTCCTCATCAGAAAGCATTGTGACCACGATCGATTTAGGATCAGCTAGCAGCTTAAGCTTAGTATCCTCTGCTTATAGCTCATTGTCTGAAGCGGCCTCAACAGCAGATACATCATCAGTGGAATCCAGTTCATTGTCGACGGTCATTTCTTTTTCAATTATCACTTCATCATCAGATTCAATCGTTTTATCAGAAAGATCTTTCTCTTCAGATGTCAGCTCATCATCTGAACTTAGATTGTCCCTTCCTAGTTCCCACTCTGGGCAAATTTCTTCATCAGATAGAGTCTCTATTGTATCTGACTACTACAGTCATCTCACTTCATCTGTTCACTCCTCACAAAGTGAGATAACCACCGTGCTGCCAGCGGAAACTTCATACTCATCTTCAAATCAAAACTCCATGGAATTTAGCTCATCTGTGGATGGCACAGTGTCTAATTCATTTAGTACTGTTGTGATATCTATTGCTTCCACGGAGGGATCGTCACATGAATCCAGTCTCCAAACTGTTATACCAGACTCATCTTACTCATCAGAGAGTGATCCAGCAAGTTTTAAGAGTTCATCGTCTATGACATCGTCGATTTCATTGGGTGGTTATTTCAACAGCTCTTTAGCTTCCATAACATCCACACCATCTGCTTTCTTCACAAGTATACCATCTCTGAGCACATTTGTCTTGCCCTCATCTGAATACGACAGCTCATTCATTTACTCAAAATCCATGGAGTCATATGGCTTCTCAACAAAATCCTCTGATTCCTCAGCAGATTCTTACTCCTTGCCAGGGTCATCAAGCTCATCTGTTATTTCTGTTGTTACGAAAACCTCGCTGCCCTCTGTTTCGAGTGTTTTCCTTTCATCAACACCGGTTAATCAAGAATCAGACACATCTACACTTTTACCAGTTGGAACTGAGAGTTCTTTTGCCAGTCCTCAATCATCAAGTATAGATCCGATTGTTTCGTCTGAAATCGATTCGACCAGCTCAATTTCTATGACGGTTGGATCAGGCTCAAAGTACATATCAAGTGCTGCTTCAAATAGCGATCTATCATCATCAGACGTGCTGACATCCTCAGAACTGGTGAGATTGCCATATTCTACTGAATCGCATACTTCGGTCGAAAGCGGATTAGCTTCATCCTCACCATCATCGGCTTCTATTGTTTCATCTGTTGTCTACAACTCTCAGGGCTCGACCTCTTCATCACCAAATTTGGGAAGTGACTCATCTACTTCATCCAGTGATTTTTCTGAAAGCTTAATGACGAGCTCATCAAATGGTGTTGAAGTATCCAGTGCAATCTATACTTCAAGTGACGAGCTAGCTTCAAGCATAACTGTCTCTAAATCAAGTGGCCATGTGACAGTTGAACTAGGAAGTACTTTCGCTACATTAAGCCCTTCAGATATCTCTGGTTCTTTGGTACATTTGAGTGGGTCTAGAAGTTTATCAGATGCGGCTAGCTCATTATCATCATCACTTATGACACAAACACAAACAATATCTAGTGGCTCAGAAAAGTTGAGCTCTAGTAATCCATTTAGCTCTGGACCTTCAAAGTCAACTATTGTTTCGAATGCCTACATCACCGAATCATCAATCTCCAGCACTCTCTGCCCGACTTGTGTTTCATCAGGTGGTTTTGTCTCATCACGCATAGATTCCTCATCCATTTCTTTTTCTGCTGCTTCCACAATCACCTCCACTACGTCAATATGTCCAACCTGTATTTCATTGTCCTCTGAAAATCTTAGCTCAATTCCGAAATCATTGCGATCCTCCTCATCAAGCCTGTTAGAAAGCGGGAGCTCCTTGATATCATCAGGTTCTTCCAGCTTTTTAGAATTTACATCTGATAACGTATGTCAAACATGTACGGATGGAAATGGTTTAGGAATGTCTACTAGCATTGTGTGCACTTTTAGCGACTCAACATTATCGTTAGGGGTCAAAACATCCGATGGCTCTTTGAAATCCACTGCTACTGCTGCACCAATCTCCTCATTCACAAGTGGTTCGAATACTGACGATAGTGCTTCCAAAAGCTCAGATATTATCAATCCTACACCAGTGAGCTCTTTGATCACAAGCACAGAACTGCTTTCTGGGACTACTTCAGTTGATGATCCTGCTGCCACTACCATTACTCTGTCATCCCAAGGAACCCCAGATATTTCATCACCTATAGGTCAACCTGGTGATACTTCTTCCAAAGCCAGTGGAACTGAAGATTCTTCTAAGACTTCCAGTGTCAACAACCATATCAGCTCTTTAGCTGCTGGCTCTTCCAATGGTGAACACAGCACATATTGTCCAACATGTACTGGGAGCTCTTCTGACTTTTTAGATAGTTCAATTCCTGCCTCCTCTACTGCTGCTGCGGTTTGCCAAACCTGCACGGGTGCTGAATCAGAGAATACTACTCATGATTCTTACGTTACTCCATCTTCACCATCATCAACTTTGTTTGCAACATCAAGTGCTTATCTACCATATGATTCAGATCCCAGTACATACGCTACTGCTGCAAGCTCGGATAAAGCGTCAAATGGTATCACAGCTCCTAAGCCTACCTCCTTTGCCCTGTCGAGTTCATCGACCGCTATTGACCCCGCCATAACAATCCAGCCAGAATCAACTTCATCAACAACCATCACTACATTTGCTTCGCCACCAGTGTCAAGTTCAGTGGGTTATTTATTGGGAACCACAAACAGGGAAACACCAAACTCTAACGACAACAAGGGTAGCTCAGTCACTGCTACTAATGGGCAGGGTCAAAGCACAGCTAACACCAATGGCAGTACAGAGGACATCGGAAACAATGGAAATCGTGGCTCCAACACCAGTCTCCAAGGAAATGGTAGTAAGACTAATGCTAACAATGCTGATTATTATGGACCTGGTACTGCGCTTCACTCTACCACTGCTAATGTCAGCCCTTCAGCTACCACTGGTGATGGATCAGTTGCTGCAAGTCAAACACCTGCTGTCTCAAATGGTGTTTCTGGCTCTGGGTCTGGCTCTGGTTCTAATATCGATCCTGCTAACGGTGGGAATGATTCCAACTCTGGTTCTAACACTGATTTTAACACTGATTTTAACACTGGTTTTAACACTGGCTCAAGCTCTGGTTCTAACACTGTTTCTAACAGTGGCTCAAATACTGGTTCTAACACTGCACCTGATTCTGAATCAGGTTCCTCGACAACATCAGATGGGGGAAGTACAGCATATCCTGCAAGTGATTCAAACAATAGTCAACATGCCACTGGTTCTGAGAACAATAGCCACACTGCTGTCAAAGGGTCTGAGAGATCCACTTCTGTCACTGATACAGCTACAGCTACTGTTGTCACCTCATCATCTGCTGAACATATCTCAAATACCTTTACTTCGTCTACCGCCCAAATCACCAACTCACCGGAAACCACAAACACTGGTGGTGCATCCAATGATCATGAGGGCTCAAATGCTTCGGATGGAAATTCTGCTGCTTTCACCAATATTGCTACAACAAGCACATCCCCATTTGGTACATTCTCTACCACAGTCTCCCAAGTCATGTCTACAGGGTCTTCAGGCCAAACTGTGGCCTCCATAAGCTCTTACGAGGGCTCTGCATCTACCTTTGGTATTTCAAAACTTGCATATTTGATCTTCTTGTTCTTTATTTGAAGTCTCTGCTGAATGAATTTTCAGCATGTTTCTTCTCTCTTCTTCTCTTCTTTCATCGCTTACTCTTTGATCCACTATACTTTTCTTTTGGATCATATGTATTTTACAATTTTAATTTGGTTATAATTAATTTACGTTTTTTATTATAATAAATAGATCTATCAGTTACCCAAGATGTATGCATCGATACGTATTTACGCCATCTTAATTTCATTCAGCATCTCATATATGGGTGCAACGTCACATATTATCTAGTATTCATGTTTTTATTGTTTAGACATGCCAAAGTTCCAGCGGTTCGTCGCGGTAACACTGTTCAAGTTTGTATGAGAGAGCTATATAGTACTCATCTGCTGTTAAACTATTACTCAGCTGAAGCAAAAACTTGAGTTTTGCCTTTATTTCAATCGCAACAATGAAGACTAACCCGATTGATTATGGGTAAATAAGGGGTTGTGGGGACCATGGTGACAAATATCGTATATATACAATCAGGTAAAAATTAGCACGTTGAAATATATATTGACATTTCTTCTTAGGTCCTCCTTTAGAAAGTTAAAAAAGGATCACTTTGGGAGCAAATATGGTATCCAAATTGCTCTTAGTATTCCAGGCATTTATGTTTATGGTGAGCAATTGCCATGGTAATCGTGGATAGCATTGGTTACATATTGGACAAGCTTTTATACAATTTTGATGGGCAATTAGGCATATCACATTCATTTTGGCCTGAGGCTGTTTTTTCGACGGGGTTGGTCCAGATTGGTTTGAATGTCAGTTTTATAAAACTGGCTTTGTTTTTCTGAGTTCTGAGAGGGTTTGGACGCTGGAGTCTCTGAAGTTTCAATTCATATGGGTAACAATTCGGATCAAGATATCAGGATTGGTCACATAGTCCCATTTGAAACATTTGAAAGATGTCGTATACATACCATCCCGTTGGAACATTGGATCTCAGTCAAACTTCATCTTCTGCAGTCAGTTGGTACACTAAAGTAATAACTTCTCACACGTTCAGGCTCTTTTACTCTGATTTGTCCTATACAAGCATGCTCTGCAATTTTCGAAGTATCTTGACCTACGGATTCAGCAATGACGCGCAATGACTCAGAACACCGACACTATCCACCATACACAATCTTCGAGACACGAGAGCCTCTGATATCGAGACCTTCCAGCTGTTGAGCGGACAATTTGCAAACAACACTACCCGAAGCCCAACAGGTAGCTTTGCTATTTTGAACTTTCATAGTGTATTTTTTCTTCGGTTCTCGTGGCGCATAATTACTTATCCACCAGACAAAAATCAGTGCGATCTATATCGGGCCGAAAACGGTCCGCACCAGAAATGTTTTAAGTCCGCAATAAAGAGAATTCCTTTTTAATGGCAGATAATTCAAATCGCAAACTGTTATACAAGCGTATAGAACAACCACCAAAACACGCGTGAAAACAACTCGTTTTTTTAATGCTACAATCATTTAATCAATTGAAACCTATTATCATTGAGAGGATGACTTATCCCTCATAGGCCAAGAATTGTATTTAAACAAACGTGAAATTAAAATTATTAACTGAATAGTATTAATAACATGAGTATCTATATATATAGAACAAAGGTAGCCAACTAGGACACCTCAAATGGAAAGCAGTT
>JAJMFN010000092.1:0-13136 GCA_030574735.1 Hansenula sydowiorum
GGTCTGAATGACCTGGACCTTTTGAGCCCCCTGGACCTCCTGGCCCGTGCTTTGGACCACCTGGAGAGGTTTCATTTTTTTTAGGACCAGCTCTATTGGCAATGAACCAATAACTGAACTCATGGTCCATTGCAATCCATTCCACGCTTGTTGGAATATCACCGTTTTCGTTACCATGATACAACAAAGTACCTTCTGGAATATAAGCAGGGATGAAACCAACACCATTTGGTAAGACTTGTGAATGTCTTGGTCTTAAAGCAGCGTTAACTGTGTTGAAAACTGCACTAGCGTTTTCAAAAGTGATTGGTTTTGCCACTTTTTGATAGTTATCAGCAGTAGGAGCTTCATATTTTGGATTCGAAGGTTTCCAGACTTCACCTGGTAAAGGGGATGAGCTTGTTGAAGTGGATGGTAAGAACAACCAAGTAGTTAATAGTAAGCATACCACTCCAAATGGTATCAAGAGACGTCTGTTCTTGGACACCAGGGTCTTTGAGTCCTGCGTGAAGTCCTGTAGCTTAATGGCCATCGTAGTTGTATCACGCTCTAATAGACCTCAAGCTTCAAGGGATCTTGTATGGGAAAGAAGATGAATCTTTATCTTATTTGGCTTTCCAAGGCCTGAATCTGAATCTAAAAAATATTTTGACGGTAAAATGAAGCTCTTCAAGAAAGAAACGAGGCTCGGTCCAGTACGCAGCAAATGGCTCTGTATTTCGCCCGGAAAGGGTCTCTCTATTCGCTGCTTCTGGCTCTCTGTTGGGCCTCGCAGGGAGCAGCACCCAGTTCTTCTCGGGATATGCTCCAAAATAAACAACCAGCACACACCTTCAACCTACCGATATTTCCTCTTGAAGAACTTTTAACCGTCTTTGAATTTCTCACACCCTCGCGAAAAAGAAGAAAAGATTGCGATTATACTACAAGCCAATACCTCCATACAAGTCTAAAAGTACCCAATTGTTAAACAAACGAACTAATAATGGTATGAAGATTTGTAACGAATTACTCAATGCGTCGTTGACTTGATCCACGATGTCGTGTGTGTAAATTCATCCAATAGTACTTCAGTATAGATATATCTTCGATTTTTTTGAACCATAGTTGTGGTTTGGAGATGTTCTGTACTATCTTTTGAAAATGTTTGTATTTTCGTTAGTTCTGTCTTCCCAAGTCCCAAAGAGCTGATCGATTGATTGCTGGTCAGGCAGCTTGATGAGTCTGAATCAGCACAGAATAAGTTGGACAGCAGCTTGGATGATGCATCAAGCCTTGAATCCAACTTCAAAAATGCGAGGTAAATGCTTCTTGTGATTTACCTGCAGTCAATATAACGACCTGTATGAAATCTATAAGTTTTTATACCTCAACATTTGTTATCTTTTTAAAAGCTTGTAGCGCTTTCTGATGTTCAATCAGATCTACTTTTGCCTGGATTCAGAGTACTCCTAAGTCTTACGAATTAACGATGTTTTGAAGTATCGGAGTTCTGTTCACTTGCTCTGTGGATTGAGACAGAGCATGAAATGCGCTTGATGCACTCTGTGATATCAGGGTCCAGAAATGTTGTGCAGATTTACTAGCTAATCAACTGATTGATTGATAACTATCTTCCTTTAGCTTCGAAATTATGGTACATATAGATAAAGAGAAAGAAGTCGGTGTAGCATTGGGTCAATCAAGCTGTGAGTACAAAAATCAAGAGGTATCTACAGCTCAAGCCTCTAGTCTATTAACCACCAATGGAAACGACCCGCAACAACTCTCATCATTCAGATAAGTGAACAATTATAGTATTGATTATCCTCGCTTATATAATATTTGTATTTCGTCAAGAGCACTACTACTTTAGTGGTTGTCATATATTCTTCAACGGTTTGAGCCTTTGATCAAGGGCCAAGGCGCTAAAGAGGTCAAAGGATTAACAAATTTTACTGGGAGGTATATACCTCTAAGGAAATGTCCATGTTGTTACGTGAAAGTTTCTTCTTCCCTCTTCATGCTGAACTTTTTCCCGGACTAGAAAACTCAAATCGCCAATTTCGAACCTGGACCCACAAAATTTGTTCAAATAGCCTCAAAAATCAATACAATTCACACTTAAAACTCCTTTATTGAAAGCAAATCATATCAACAATTAACATCAATTCAAATTGCCAAAAAAAATAGTAAATCTCTTTGTAAAACGGTTCATCCTTATGCAGGGGAACTGCTGATCATCTCTGTATTATTTCTAATTGACCAAATGTCCACAAGGGACTTCATATTTGGTTTTTGAAAAAATATGTTCCCAAAAGTCATCTGCTTATGTAATATGTGGCGCTTACCAAATATATAACCAATTGGTTTAGATTCTCTACATTGTTTTGGCTATTAAACACTAATGTATTTGACTATTAGTAGTCTTAGAAGTCTCCTATTTTGAAGCCCAAGGCCTAGAAGAATATAGAGGTGAGATCAAACTATTTCCCACGCTTTTAGCTCGGATACTAGAAGCTATAGTACAAATACTAGACCGCACACCACTCAATTCTTGTTAATAAATTGAACCTCTTTCGTCAACTGCTAATTTGAAAACATCACCTCTAGCATAGTGTCCAGCGGGATCAAAATCAAACCTGGCTTTGATAACATCATCGGTGTCAATCTCAGCTGAAATAATACCCTCCTCTTCTAACAAAGGTCCTGCAATCACTTCACCTAATGGGTTAACAATAACGCTACCTCCATTGATTAGATTAGTACCTTTTTCCCACCCTTCTGGTATGTTTTCCTCGCTTACTGCAGGTTGAAACTGTACAGCTGAAACAACAAATGCTCTCGCTTCATACGCAATAGTTCTCATCGATACTCTCCAAATTTCCCTAGTATCCACAGTTGGTGCAACCCAAACATCTAAACCTTTGGCGTAGTAGGCCGTTCTAAACAATGGAACGTAACTTTACCAACAGATACCACCACCAATTCTACCAATTTTACTTTCAATCATCGGTAAAGTGGAACCATCTCCAGTTCCTCAAATCAGTCTTTCCGAAGCTGTTGGCATTAATTTACGATGCTTCCCGACGTAACCCACTTTGGGATCAATGTACACCAAGATACAATAAAGTGTAGAGCCACCCCTTTCGATGACGCCAATGGCAATTGTAGCATTCACTTTTTGGCAAATGATTCCAGGATATTGATTTCTTCACTTTCAGGAAATTTGATCGATTGGTTGTAATATTCAAGAAGCTGTTCACGACCTTCTGGTAATCTGTAGCCCAAATATGACCCAAATGTTGAACCTTTGGGATACCCACCTAGTGTAGCTTCAGGAATCAAAACTATGTTGACATTGGCCTCGAGAAGGTTTTCTTCGTAGGACAAGATTTTGTGAAGGGTTTCTTTAGTGGTGGCTTCGGAACCAACTTGCAATGTAGCGACTCTACCTTTGACCATTGTTGAACGTACGACTGGTAAGATAAATGCTTCTCTTTCCAACTGGTCTTCGTGATATAAGGGTGTCCAAAGATATTTAGAACTAAAATCGTTGAGCAGGCATCCCCTTGAGATTTTCAATAGTGGCTCGCTATAGATAAGGACGAGCCGATGCTCGAGACTGGGATCCGACCTCCAGTATAATTGTCTCCGCTTACACATTTGTGTTGATCTACAAGTTTGATTTTTCATCACGATCAAGAAACTTGTATTCGAAAGTATTACAAATAACACGATCATCACCTAGTTTGATGCACGTTCCTCTCTGTCAAAAATTGGTTCCAAACATTCTCCATATTGGTTGACCCTACCCGATTTCTCAAAGAGCTAACATCTCTCAGATCCATTGGCAAAAGACCACCTAAAATTCTGCCCTCAGAGCCTAAGCATTGGATCCTTCTCTTCCATTTGACTTTTTCCCCTTCTTTTTGTGAGACTCGAGGTTTCTTTCAAGTGGCTCTCTTACTTTGCCATCGACAGAAGTTTGACCAAAATAAACAGTATCTTGTTTCGGAATTGGAATTGGGTTTGTAATTTCTCCAAAGCATGATATCATCTGGTAGTATTCAAGTAGATTAAGGTCCGTGAGGTGATTAATTGAAGTTCTGTAATCTCTTCTGAGCTGACTAACTTGGGCTTTGATAGAATAATACTCCTCATCTGTTAACGGAGTATGAGATACTGTTTCTGACCATGTGGTTGATAAAAGAGATCTTGATGCTAATCTGTATTGTTTTAGGGGAACTGGCGGTATTGTTTGACCATTTGGGGGACTCATAAAACTTCTTGTTATGGCTTTAAAATGCTGAGAGTCTCTCCAATATGTTGGATGATTTATCTGAAAGTTTGTAACATTCACATTGGAAGTTGGATGGACATTTTCAGGGTCTGCTAGGACTGGACGATAATGGAAAACCCTCCAAAGAACTTCTATACCCAAAACTAAATAATAATGTGAGATTCTTGGATTGGTGATTTGAGTTATTGGAAAGTCCTCGCTTACCCTTGAATGATTACCATTTCCATTAGCTGGTCTTAGTGGGGATCTTCGAGCATCTATAATTGATGCAGCTGGATCTTCAAAAAGAGTAGCATCATCAGATTCATCTTCAGAGTACTCTGTGTCAAACTGTTCATCTTCAGAGCTGTCCTCATCAAAGCTGTCTTCATGGTTTGGGCTGAATGTTGAAATTCCCCTATTTGGATATTCATCATACTTATCACTAGGATCAAGATCCTCCAATTTATCTTCCACAAATGATTCAACATATTCACCGTTGTTGAAAAACTCCAGAGTACTCTCGTGGATTGTCTCAACCTGGTCTTGGAAAAAGTCATCAAGTTTCATTTTATTACTCGTTGAGACGGCATCAGACACTCCTAATATCACCGATTCAACTTCTGAAAAGTCTGATTTTTTGCTTGGAAGAGCAAACGGTTGGATTGTCTTCTTAAGCCAAAATGCATTAGATTTAACATTGCACACACCTAAAGTCTCAAGAAAGTCTGTGAAATTTAAAGGGTAGAAAACGTTCCTCTTTTGAATGCCATCGTTGTTGGTGAACTCTAATTCATACTGTTCCTTCGGTTTCGAATGCCCGTAGTAAATGTGATCTAGATATTCTTGATATCCGTGTCGATCTTCAGTTCGTTTACCAAGCTTGAATATAGCTAAGCAAGGATCTCCACCTCTAGAATATGGGCAAATGCAGCTAATTTCAAACTCATCTCTAGAAATGGATTCTTCACAAACACCAATGAATGGTTTCTCAACAACATCACTATTAGGTTGCACCCCGTGGATTCTGCTCATATGTTTCTCGTATTCCAGATGTACCTTGTCATATAGGTAGGGATGATTCACGTTATAGGAAACTCTCTCTTCATTCATGATTCTTGATTTGAAGGCAGGAGGCTTGTCAGCATTATCAAATGGATCACAATATGGGCACAACGTATAGATATTCATTGATTCTTCGCACTCGTTATAAGGAGTTTCTTCCCTGATAATGCAAACATTTGAAGCACTGAAAATGGAATTTGGACGATACCGTGGTGAAGGACCAATCTCCTTAGCGAACTGAATTATTTTCCCAAATTTTGCTTCAGCAGCAGGCAAGAAAGTTGATGGATGACGATAATCGTGTTTTGATTTGGTAGCCCCGTGGAAGTTAATCTTTTTGAAGTCTACTGTCGCACGATGTTGATCGATAAATTTTTGTAACATACTGAATGATAGGTTGAGGGGTATAAATTATGATGAAACATGAATAAGGCGAGAGAGATGGGGATTGAAACTTTCACTGATTTTTCGTGCTGGAAGTTATATGATTCAGCGCTCTTGTGAAACTTGAGGTCTATACTATTTAGTAAACTCTCAAGTGAGGACAATATTGGATAAGGGAAATAACAACTCGAAACTAGAGAGATTTACGCATTCTGGCCAGAAGGAAAACTGGCCCCTTCATCTTTCACTAGCTCTGAGCTTTAGCACAATCAAATTTTTTGGAATTAAAGGATTAGTTTTACGCCTTGGTATGCTTCATGTGATGAAGATAAACGAAGGGAAAAATAGACATTTCTGCTTTCAAAGATCAAGTCTGCCAATTGTACCCGGGCCTTTTAGAGTGAGCTAATAATTTAAATTAGCTTGTCTACAATATGTTAGTCAAATGAATATTCATACTGGTATACCATTGAAAACCCCTTGTAGAGGCTTTTACTCCTAACGTTTGAGAGGGGCAGTTTTCCAAGGCAAAGTTTGAGAAATCCAACATCACCGCATCACTGTGTGTCACAAGACAACAGCTCTGTTGAATCCGACCACTACAAGGAACCCAGTCCTTCATTAAGACTTTTGTCATGAGCAAAGACGCAGTGGACTATTTAACGCGAACTAGCTGGTAATCGACGACTTTTTGAGCATTTTTAAAAAAGTAAAATATGTATTCTATAAGCGTCTTTCGAACCTGAGATTGCACTGATCATTGCCAAACCATTAATAGTATTCAGTGAAATCGAGAGAGCAGTCGTCTTTCTAGTGATAACATAATTTAGCGCCCCTCCGAGTAAATATGTTGCATATATGGAAAAACATTATTTAAGTCTATTCTCTCAAAATATTATCGACCCATTAAAAATTAATTCAAGTTCAAAATATATACTTTCGGATTATTTATATAATTTTTTGTTAGCTCGAAAAGCCAAGCTGATTTACTCTTCATAAACCCAGCATCATTCAAATCTCGTTAAACTGATGAAGCTCACACAGGTTTTGTTAAAATGTCACTTTTAACTATTCATACAAATTCAAGATTACATAAGAACTGACTAAGCATTTACTGAACAGTATAATCGCTGAAATTTTAGCACCATCGTTAGCTTCTATGGCCAAGTTGGTAAGGCGCTACACTAGTAATGTAGCGATCCTCAGTTCGACTCTGAGTGGAAGCATTCGATATTTTTTTGGTTTGTGCCACACATTTTTTTCTCAACATCTCAAAATATTTTGACACAAAAATTGATTTTGAAGGGATCACGTCAGAATTTTTAAAATACCAAACTTTGGAAAAAGTGGCTTATCATTCTTTCCAGTGTTCAGGAGGATAGAGAGTATCACCACTCTGTATCACTTCTATTTTATATTCTGTGCGCTTCTGAGTAAGCTTGGTTCGTTGTACGGATTTACTGTTGTCATGGTGATTGAATTTTCTAAGGAGGAATTTTTTTTTAGAGCTGCTCGAAAAAAAAAATTTTGTATGCGTAAAAAAATCCATATTTTAGAATAAATGTCATTGGAAAGTCATCTATATTCTCAATATCCAGCCGACAACCAAGCCAAATCTACCTTGAACCTATTTCCTCATAGCATAGTCATCAACTGATTCTTTATCCCATCCAAATTCCATTTCCACTTCACTTCACCTTCGCTAAGAACGTGATTTTCCCTCCCATTTCATTACAAACACATGTCATTGAATATGAATCCAGAACAAATTGACCTGGATAATCTGTTCTCAGATCCAAAAAATATGCCTGAGTTCTTGCCTGAATATTCAATTGATGAGATTGATAAGGCTTTGAATGAGGCGCTTGCTGAAATCAATGAAAAACACTCAAATATAGAGACTGAAAGTTCATCGCCAAAATCTCAGTCTCAACCAAATGGTGACGTTTCAAGCCCTGTGAAAAATGAGTTCAAAAGACAAAAGATATCGCCTTGTGAGGATGATGTCAAACCATTATCACCAGAGTCATTGCGTTCAGACACCTCAATGACCAATTCACCTAGGCTAGAGACGGGATCTGGTGAAACATCCCCATCACAGACAGAAGAAGCTTTAGCATTGATGAAGAATCAACTATTCGATTCTCAATCGAAGAATGAAGAATTGAAATCAGCATATGACGCCAAATGTAAAGATTTGGAAAAAATAATGAAAGAATTGCATAGCTCAGAGCTGAAGAGATTTAAATTGATGGAGGAAAACAACCACTTGAAAAAAGTTGTTACATCATTAGCATTCCAATAGAACATTGTTTCAATGACAAATATAGCATAAGCATAATCATAATCATAATCCAAAAAGACATTCCGTTACAAACAAAACTGGATCAAGAAGAAGATATATCATACAAATCATGTACATACATTACATTTTACATCCATATAAATCAATATTTATAACACAACAAAAAAGAAAAATTGCATATTGAGAAAGGGGACAAAGAATTCCATTAGTCAAGAAATTCAGCATTGAGGTTGGACTACACGAATCTTAAATTATATCACAAGTCATTATATGTTGATATTCGTTGTTAGTTCTAACCAGAGGGGAGGGGTTGAGAGTTCTGCATTGTGAAGAACTCAGCTTTACATTAAGAAGTTTTTATTTATCATAGTTTAGCATTAATAATGATTATATTTTCATTTGTTTAAATTGCGTAGTTACAATAGTGAAGTCTTGTGAATTTATGCCGGTATTTTTGAATCGTTTAGATTTATCTTCGGTTCGGATAAGCAAGAGTATGAGGAGAAATGTATCTACAATAAAAGTGATTCAAGACTTAAAAACATTTGAATTATACTGAAACTATTCATTTCATATTAAAATCCATTATTCAACAATTTAGTTTTTAGCTTTGAAAGTCAAATGACATTTACCACAGTATTGACGGTCACCATGGTTAGCCATGAAGACACCGGCACCACAAGTAGCAGCTGGACATTCTCTTCTTAAACGTTCAACTTTACCATCTTTGTCAACCTTGTAGTAAGTTAAGACAGCTAACTTGACTTTTTTGTGTTTGTGTTTAATTTTCTTTGGAGTAGTGTAGACCTTCTTCTTTCTCTTTTTACCACCACCTCTCAATCTTAAGACCAAGTGTAAGGTTGATTCCTTTTGGATGTTGTAGTCAGATAAAGTTCTACCATCTTCCAATTGTTTACCGGCAAAGATTAAACGTTGTTGGTCAGGTGGGATACCTTCTTTGTCTTGAATTTTTGACTTGACATTGTCAATAGTGTCAGAAGATTCAACTTCTAAGGTAATGGTCTTACCTGTTAAAGTTTTAACGAAAATTTGCATCTTGGTTCGTCTGCAATTTAAGTGCTTCTTTCTTACCAAGGTGGTGAAGTTTCTAAAAAGTTCTAAGTAAACGTTTGTAATTCGATTTTGAAAATTTATCGTGGCGAAAAAAAAAAAGCTGCTAATTTCTGGTTCACACAGCACAAATTTCACAGTCACATCAAGCTGGTGTTTGGGTTTTATGAGAAGTCCCATGATTTATGTGTCAAATAAGTGAGATTAGTATGAAGAAAGTGTTCGTTGCTCGGGTATTTTAGGGGAAACTACGACAGTAGTGAAGATATTGTATAGTGACTAGTTACTTGCTTTTATCAGCCATTTTAGCCATTGTATTAATAATTTATATCTGATAAAAACATTTCTGACATAAGCAGGTACCCAATGATTACATAAACAATATGGAGATCTTATAATCTGTCACAAAAGTTACATATTATGGACAATAGAAACATTGTTGAAAGCTCTATCGGTCGAAATCTGAGATCATATCAGGGATAGACATATATATATAGGGTGCATATTAAAGACTTGTCAAGCGAGATGAGTAGTCAAGAAGCTGTACATTTTCGTGTATCCCCTACCGTGGAGCAATCGAAACACCATACAAGAACAATACATTCTTTAAATGAACTAAACGATCTAAATACTAGGATAGTACATCATGAAAGAGTTAATAATAATCACGATCACCAAGTGAGACCGGTTCAAAATGATGATGTGATATATGAAGAGCAGCCCAGACGCCAAATTGGAGATTTAGTGTTGGCAAATAGGAGAAATTTGAAAGCAGATGAGCAAAAACCCAAGATTGACGCTCAAAATCAATCGATAGATTCACAACATGTCCAGTTACTGGTCTCTTCAAACAATAACAAATGGATTGAAGGATTGAAGAGACTTATAAGTTTCGCATTGTGTCGGAGTGGTTGAAAATGATGATTTCATATATTTTGCCAATTATTTTTAAAGATCCAGATCACTTTCTTCATCACTATCAACTTTAGCTGCTTTCGCAACACGTTTATAGTTGGTTGCCCTTTTTTGAATGGCACCTAAATTGTTAGTTGTCTGCTTCTGCTTTGAAAATGGAAACGTTATAACTCACCATTATCTAAAAGAAACTTCTCTAGTGATTCAATTTGGAAATCACCAGAATCATTGAAGTTCAGCTTGTCAAACCCAACTATTCTATTTGATTCAACACCATTGATATATACTAAAACAACGGGTAGAACTTTCACTTTTAATCTCGTTACAAGAAATGGTGCATTCTCCACATGAACCCTTATGAATTTTGTCGATAAATGCTTTTCTGCAAGTGTCTAATGAGGAGAATATGTTAGTCGAATTCCTTCAAAAATTTTTTCAAACGCTTAGCTTACTTTTAATTTATCATCCATAACTTTGCATTTTTGGAAATTATCATGATAAAAATGTAGCACAACACGATTTATTGATGTAGTTCTTTGTAATACCGATTCTTCATTTATTAAAGTTTCCACATTACCATACCCATCTTCAACTTGTCTTTGAGCTCTTTTCATTCTTTAGAGATATCCTTGTTAGTAACTAGGTCTATAGCACCATGTGATGGAAAACCTGACTTACTGGGCCGAAATCTCCTCTATTCTTTTCTCTCTATATTGATCAAATTCACCATCTTCCAACAATTCCAACAATTCAGCATCTTCATCAGAATCCACATCTTCGCCATCCTGTCTTCTCAACAGGTTCCCTTCAAACTTATCAAGCAAATCGTCAGTTCTTTGAGTCATATCAACGGTTCTTGAGCACTTCTCCAACGCAGACAGAATGGATCAAGATCTTGTTTTCTATACGCGTAATTTTTCAGAGCGCATCGAGATATCCAGAAAAGGTTAGCGCACAGTGTACTCGAAGACTTCAAAGACTTTTTGCAGACTTTGCAGAGTTTTGGTGAGCTCTGTTTGATACTGGGATGATTCACCATTTTGTACTAGTTCTAGACTCTTGAAAAGATTGGAGTCACTTTGGTCTCGATGTTAGTCCTAGATTTCCAGGATATACGAGATTTATGTCCTTTGTTTTGATGGAATAACTCACATGTTTTTCGTTACTGAAAGAATCTCTTGTAAAGTCTTGATCACCTCTTTCTGGGAGACACTCAATTCCACAGGTTCGCTCATTGTCAATGCAGCAGGTGAAAGCAGCACCCCAAAGTATAATAGCTGGACACTGCCAGTTAAATCAGTGAGAAAACAGTATCAAAATCGACATTTCTCTTATAAACTCAAACATTTTTGCGGCCCTGACCAATAAAGATCCCGGTTCCACGTAGAAAGTAAACACCGAAACAAGTTGAGCTTTAAACCTTTGGGAAAATCGATCCAGCCAAAACCTGTTGCTGACCTGCCCTGAGACTAGCCGCTGTGTGGGAAAAGCGTTGAAGAAGCACAAGGATGAGCTCCATCTATGACCTCGATCCTCGTATACGGAAGCTGCTTTCCTTGGACAATTTCTTGGTGAGTTTTTAGCGGGATATTGGGAAAAGATATAGCCATCGTTACTAACAACTGGCGCTTCTCAAGGACAATTTAACAGTATATGAATTCATCGAAGAATTGAGTAAAGATCATTCGTTGAAAAGTACAGAGGTAAACTCTTTGAAGTGTGAGTATTTGTTGGATTAATGAGAAAGCAAGAATCTTGCGACTAACTGAAATTCCCTATAGATCTTGACCCTAAACCATTCATCAGAACATTTGAATCAGCTCTAAGAGAGTTGAACAAACTAAGTACCGATGCTGCCCAAAGACAAGCTGTGATAGGGAAAGAAGTATCGAAGTATGAATTGGATCACAGCAGAAACGTCTTATCATTGACCTCGAGAACTGAATCCGTCAATTCCCAATTCAAGCATCTCGATGACCAAATATCACAAATCACTTCAAGAGTCACTCCATTGAGCGAGACCCTCACCAAAACTATCAATGCTAAAGAACGGTCAATTGCCACTATATCTTTGGTGAGAATATACAACGATTTCTATCAGCATGGACAGTCTAAAGAACTGGATTCTTTGATGAATGGATCCATCAGTAATAAAAGAAAATGTGCAGCTACAGTGGCTCAATTGATTTTTCTATCTCAAAAATTGATGTCGGATGATTTACCAAGCTCCACAAAATGTCACGAGTCAATACTGAAATATTCAGAAACTATGGAAAACTCTTTACTGGAAGTATTCAATATTGAATACAGAGCAAACAATTTGTCTCAAATGAAAGATATCGCAGATATTTTAACTGACTATAATGGAGGAACTGCTGTGATAAAGAATTTTGTGAATCAACATGCCTTCTTCTTGAATGCAAATACTGAGGAGGAAACTTTTATTGAAAGTTTTGATAGGGAGGGGACATGGGAAAGATTATCTGATCCATCGAACCATCAAGCTCTGACAGACTTATTCACCCTAGAAATTTTCAAAGAATTTGAAGAGGTGATCAAAAATGAGACTGTTGTTATAACAGAAGTTTTCAGGGAGCCTGTTTCTGTATTACAAGTTTTCACCCAAAGAATCTTTGCCCAACAAATTCAATCAAGAATTGAACAACTGTTGAAAAACTCCTATGCTACAAGTACATTGGCATATCTGAGAACTTTAAATGCACTATACATTACAACGGGCAATTTTACCAAGAATTTGAAAAGTTTTTTCCAAGATGCCCTCAGCGGTGATGCTAAAATTGATGATTTAAACATAATATTGGATCAAAGTTTTTCAGATCTATTCACATCTCATCTTGTTGAAACCAAATACTTTGACCTGGAGAAAAAGACGTTGGAATCCATCTTTTATACAGTCACATCCAAATACGAACAATTGAACGAATCCAAAATACAAAATAAATTAACAGCAAGACTACACAGTGCAACAACCCCATTGGAAACAACTAATGAATATGAGAACTTAAACAGAAGAAGCAGGGTGGGCCAATTCAAAAGTTTCATGAGAAGTCATTTAGAAAGATCTTCTTCTTTCAATGGGAGAAGATCTAGCGAGCCTGCACTAGATGAACAGCA
>JAJMFN010000093.1:0-12868 GCA_030574735.1 Hansenula sydowiorum
TGCCCAAAGTGATTTCGGCGTTCAAATTATCAGCGAGTTTACCCATGAGTTGCGATTCAATAGGCAACTGTTGATTCAAAACCGCTAAATAATACTGAATTTCAGATTGCGAAGTAATGATGATACCTTCACCACTCTCATCATATCTAGGTCTACCAGCTCTACCAAGCATTTGCAAAATATCTTGTGGTGACAATTGTGTCCAGTCACCTTTATCCGGGGCGTATACTTCAGTACCTTTGATTATAACTGTGTGTGCTGGTAAATTAACACCCCAAGCTAAGGTTGCAGTCGAAACTAAGATCTGGGCATAACCTTCAGCAAATAAATCTTCAGAAGCAGATCTGTCTTCTCTCGATAAACCTGCATGATGGATTGCGAAACCGGTTTGTAATAAATCTGCTAGTCCTGTATCTTTGACCTTCTCGGATTCTTGCCTTAGGATTTCAATACTTGCTGAATCAGACTTCAAAAACAAGTTCAATTTATCTTCTTCTAAAAGTTTGTCCCTTAGCCATTTGGCAGTTCTGAACGTATCTTTTCTTGAATGTACAAAAATGATTACTTGGTGCTTACCAGCAGCTTCCAAAATTTTATCATAACAAGCTTCATTCATAGATATAGTCTTCTTGAAAGAGTTCTTTTCTGTTATGCCAATAAATTGTTGCGCTAACGGACACGGTCTGTAAGAGGCATTGAAGAAGAAAAGACCATTTGCTTCGTCAACTCTTAAAAATCTAGCGACATCTTTATAATTTGGTAATGTAGCAGATAAACCAACAAGTCTTACATCTCTTCCTGAATATTGAACATTTCGAATTGTTCTAGCAGTGATACTTTCTAAAACAGGTCCTCTTTCGTCATGTAAAAGATGAATCTCATCAATTATCAACAGTGATACAAGATTTGTATAACTGGTGTCTGAGTTTTTTCTTGTGATAACATCCCATTTTTCTGGTGTTGTAACCAAAATTTGTGTTTCTGAAATTTGTTGTTTTGTCAAGTTTGAATCACCTGTCAACTCTTCCACTCTAATCCCGAAAACTTCTAAACGTCTTGAAAATTCTCGAACTTGTTCCTGAACTAACGCTTTCAATGGTGCGATATAGACAATTTTGAAGTTGTTTAGATCAAAGGATCCGTCTTCTCTTCTATAATGACTCAACGTTCTCAATATCGTTAGCATAGCAACATTGGTCTTACCAGCACCAGTTGGAGCACAAAGTAGAATGTTTGCGTCTTCATTAAAGGCGGTTGGGAATACCTTAGATTGAATTCTATTCAAAGTGGAGGTTTCAGCGCTTGGGAAAGCTTCTCTAGCCCACAATGGCAAAGCTGAGATAGGTACTAAGTCAGAATCATCTTCTGGCTTTGCAGGGGCTGGAATATGAATTTCTTCATAGTTCTTTTTGGTTCTTTTAAACGAATCCTTTGGTAAGTTCACTTTAGTCGTTGTCATCAAATGTGAGCCTTGATCAAAAGATAGATCATCAAGATTGACAATTTTTGGTTTCCTTATTGCTGACACTGCGTTCGCTTCATCTGATGAGGTGATCTTTCTCTTCTTTGAATCACGTTGATTATTATCATCATCAGACTCGGTGATATCATCAATAAGATGCTTTGAATCACTGGATTGAAGTTGATTCAGAATGCTTTGGCGCTCTTCTGGATTTGCCTTGGATAATTTTGTACCCCAAAGTAGGACTTCTCTATTATTCAGCAAAAGCTTTACAAGAACAACTTTTTCAGCGTCGATTGTATCCAAAATTCGCTGTTCAAATTCCTTGTCTGAAAGTTGTTGGGCGATAAGTTCAAAAACTTTTGATGTTAAAAATTGAGCAGCAACGGCATCTAGATCGTTATAGTTAGACGATATCAATCTTTGTAAATAGAACGCATCGACATCTTTGAGGCTGATTGTTTCTGAATTCGATTCTTTTTGTTGATTAAACTTTATGACGTCTTTATCTTCTTGGTTCTCATCATCTGTATCGTGTGTGAAATCATCTAGTGCTGGACCAGCAAAATCATCGTCATCGCTCTCTTCATCACTCTCGTTATCTTGCTCATCTGCTTCTTCGTCGAAATCAACAGCTATACCGGCCTCATTACCGTCCTGTTCGTCCTCTTGATCATAATCGGTGATTTCATCAACAATTTTGAGTGCACTTGAAAATGAGGAATCATTCGTCTTCAGATCCAAAATCTCCTCCACTTGCTTTTTTTTCTGTATGTCGGTGAAATTCTCATCCTTAAGAGCCTCGAGAACCAGATCAGTGGCACTGATGGCAGTACTATGTTGTATATCGTTTTCGAATTGTTCTGAAACCCACGATACCAATCTTTCATAAGCTTCATTTGTGCCTTGCGATTTTGGATGATATTTCAAGCTCTCTATACTTCCAGAATCTAGCAAAGACGAGTTGTTCAAGCGAGTAGACCTTACACTAGTCTGACGTTTCTCTACTTCTTTTTTCTTAATTTCATCAGAAACGGCTTTGGCAACTTCATTTTCTTTCTTCGAATCTTCATCATCTGTGCTTATAGACCTTGTGCCCATGTCCTTCAATGTCACTTTTCCTGCCAAGGATGTAGGAGCAGATAAAGCAGCATCTTTTAAAGGGTCAGCTCTATTGGATAATAGCTTTTTGTCCTGCCTTAGGACCTTGTTTGACATCTCCTCATACTTATATTTGTTATTATCAGACATCTTGACTTATTTTTCACTTAAAATCTCTTTTCAGCAGAGAGTAAATAACGTCTGAAGTATACGATTTGAGATCTCCAATAATTTAATGGCTCAAAGCAGTATAAAGGATAACAAAAACAAGCTGACTGTCTGATTTGCCGTCCAAAAGCTTCGTTCTTCATACTAATTCAAGTTGCAAGTTTATATTTTTTTTCTATTATGTGAAAATTCGCGGATACGCTGTCAAAATACAAAGTGCAAATGATCAATCGCGAATTCAGAAGTACCATAGTAAATTTTTCTGGTGATGAGCTTATAGCATGAAAGTTATTGTTCGATAATACTTGGGTTATTAAGTCTGTTTCAATCTGTCACTATTTACAAACTTTCGATCTCTGTTGGTGTATGATTCCACTGATCAGACAGCTCACCAATTTCTCGTTTTTCAGATCCCAAACATCAATCAGCCAAATCTCAAAAAGAACAATGGCTTTCACATCAACATTTGACGTCAACAATCCATCAATTCAATTGAATGAAACTGAGCTGAAAATATCTAAGCTTTTAAAAGACTTCACGTCAAGTTACAATTCTGAGCATGACGGAGAAGATTTGGAATTAAGAATCACTGGTGGTTGGGTCAGAGATAAATTATTAGGTGATGAAAGTAATGATTTGGATATTGCCATCAACAAATTATCAGGTGAAGAGTTTGCCGAAACGTTAAGACAATTTCTTGTCGACAATTTTGAAAAATATCAACTGTCCCCTAGATCGATTCATAAAATTGATAAGAATCCTGAAAAATCAAAGCATTTAGAAACTGCCACTACTAAGTTATATGACTTGGATGTTGATTTCGTCAACCTTAGAAGTGAAGAATACACAGAAGAAAGCAGAATTCCAATAATCAAATACGGTACTCCACAGGAAGATGCGTTGAGAAGGGATGCCACTTTGAATGCCTTATTCTACAACATCCAAAAGGACCAAGTGGAAGATTTCACCCAACGAGGATTGCAAGATTTGAAAAGCGGTGTATTACGTACTCCATTAGAACCACTCAAGACATTTTTGGATGATCCGCTAAGAGTCTTAAGACTTATCAGATTCGCAAGTCGATTCGATTTCTCCATTGATGCTGAAACTTTCGAATCAATGAGACAACCTTCAATCAAAGAAGCACTAGAGTATAAAATCAGTAGGGAAAGAGTTGGTGTTGAAGTGGAAAAAACCTTGGAGAGCAATGACCCAATATATGGTCTTGAATTACTAGGCCAAGCTGGTATAATGGACTCTATTTTCAACTTTGGTGGTTTACAGGCAAAAATCTTGGAGTTTAATAAGAAGGAACGTATTTTTGAAAAATTCAATGAAGTTGAAACCACTACAAAGCATGCTTTGAAAATCATCAAAAATTTCAATGAAGAAACCAAATTAAGCCCCCTATTCGCAAAAGTGCTCGCTGATAAAGAACTAAGGAAACATTTTTGGTTATCAATAGTTCTTAGACCATGGGGTGATGAGAAATTGGCCAATGGTAAAAAACAAATTTTTGCGACTGAAATGATTGTTAAAGAAGGTGTAAAGCTCTCTAAATTAGATGCCGATACTGTGACTAAACTTGTTAGTACCACTAGTGAGTTCAACGATGTTCTTTCTCGATTACCAAACTACAAAAGATCAGAAATTGGATTATTACTGAAACAATATGGTTCCTATTTGGACTTGGCTCTCACTTTCAACTTTTTCAACTCTGTCATCAATACAAATGATGTGTCGAGTATCATCAGTTTGTACGAGTCGTTCTATGATATTGTTCATAAGGAAAAGTTGCAAGATTCATACTTGATCAAACCAATTGTGGATGGTAAGACTTTGATCAAGAGATTGAACGTCAAACCCGGCCCATGGATGACCAAAGTCAATGAGCAGATTCTCGTATGGCAATTGGATAACCCTACAAAGACACAGGAAGATTGTATTGAATACGTTGCTTCGATCCTCAATGCTCAATAAAAAATGGATACTATTTACTACGATGAATTGAATCATATATATCATGAATAATATGAATCTATGGATGAAACTTTTTTTTGTTCTATTGATATCTTGCTTCAGTAGCCTTGAATTTGGAAAAACCACCAGTAAGATGTATATGCAACACAAAGAAACATTTGAGACGCTTAGTCTCTATATATATGATCTCTTTAATTCTAACCCTCTAGATAATATCTCTAATAAAAAAATAATAATAAACGTGATGAATGTAGCTATTGTTGCATGATATGAGTGAATTTGAAGAAATCAATATCATATGCTTTGTAAATGGAGTGAAGAAAACGAAAACTGTATGTGGGGGTTGGAAAAAAAACAAAATAGATTGAAATAATTTAAAAATGCTGTTCGTCATAACTAATAAATGCATTGAAATCGAAAAAATGACTGTTCCCATTATTCCCAGTTCCACGACTTGAATTGGAATTATCTTCGAATCCAGAATTATCCTCAACTTGACTAGTCATGGCTTTTAAAGTATCGTCAAAAGTATGCTCATGAACAGTATTGTCGGGATGAGTGTGGTCCAATCCGGCAGAACCAAAGGCAAATGGGTACATCACATCTGTATTGGTTGTGTAAGGACTTTCTGGGTCGTTATCTGAAGAGTTGACTTCCAATGGAGGTCCCAATTGGGCCAAGCTATCAGAAATTGAAGAATTTTTCTTATGGGCATAATTTGAAGATTTGTTATTACCGCTTAGATCATCGAAAAATGAAGAGAATGTGAAGTCATTTTGTTCGTTGGCTGGTGAGTATAATGGTTGTTGAGCTGGGTGTTGTTGTTGTTGTTGTAATAGTGTGGATTGGCGTAACATGTGTGTTGATCTTGAAGGAGAAATTCTTGATTTGATTGATGAGATTGATTGGTTTCTTGTCAAAAGACGAGGAGCCACTGGTGACGAAGACGCAATGGAATTGTTTGAAGAAACGGTATTGGCTCTTTTCCTAATTGAAGCTTGTCTTTTCACAACTTTAGAAAAGGCCTTTGTGGCATCTGCTTCGGTTTCGTCAAACTCATAATCCGGTTCCTCATAATGTTCCTCATCATCATCATGTTGAGATTCAGCATAATCTGAGAAATCATCGAGGTGTTGGGTATGTAATGGAGAGATTGTTCTTCTTGGAGGTGATGGGATTGGTGAATGTTGTCTGGTGGAGTTTGCCCTAGTCAAACTGTACAAATCTGAAACAGATGAAGAGGTGGACAAAGTTCTCGAAACGCTTGGTTGCAAGACTGCTCTCCCATTCTCAGAGATGGTCATCACCAACGAGGCCGAGGAAGAGGACCTCTCGATGTATCTTGCGGCATTGGCTGTGGTGTACGATCTCTTAAGTTGAGGTGGTTGGATTGGAGGAGGAGCCTGGGTAGGAGGAAGACAGGGGATTGGTTGGACCAATGTCTGTGGTTGTGGCTGTTCTTTAGAGATGGCATTTTCACTAGAGTTGTTTAAGCGGAAAAGTCTTGATACTCTACTTCCCTTCTCTTTCTTTTGTACTGGTGTAGAAGATTCCACATCTTTAGCAGCTGAAGAGTTTTTCTTCGTTGGTGACAAGTCGACAAACACAAACTCTTGCTTTCCAGTGGCATTCTTGTTCTTTGGTCTTCTTGAGTGTGATTTCTTCTGGTTGAACTCCAAGTTTTCATAATCCTGTTGTTCATTCTTGATCTCGTCTTCTGATCGGTGATATTTCTTCAATCTCCAAACCTTCTTGGTGGACGCCTGGACTGGCGAGGTTGATGCTTGCGACGACTGCTTGTGGTTAGGCAGTATTACAGGCGACTCTTGTAGCTCATTGCTGGCGTTGTAGTTGAGTCTATTGTACATTGTTAGTTTTTTGGGTTCCGACGTCTAGAGGTCCACTTGTTCTTTCAAGAAACCAGTTGGCACATAAAAACACTTACCCAGGAACTTTCATAATTATAATAGAACTCTATTTCTAAGATGACGAGGTCCTTAGCATAAACAGATAAGCGATTGGAATGTATGAGCAGTGTAGAAGAATGGGAAATGTGGGATTCTGATGGAATGTGTGTTAGTAACTAAGGCTTCGTCGAGTGAATTGCCTTTAGGAGTCCCAAATTGATCGTTGCGGAGGTTTGCTATAGGGGAAGTTTCCAGCTCTCCAGGTCTGTTGCCTTTAATCAACAGTAGACTCCTTTGAAGATGATGATCTGATGGAACAGCTTGACTTGTGACCACCTAGTGATGGTCTACGCTGGGCAGACTGTTGAGCAAAGCGAACGGTGGAAAAAAACAGTAAGCTTGGAAGGCACTCTTGAGGTCTCCGTACTAGACAGGAGTGACTAGTTTGCTTTTCCACTTTAAGTGCTGCTTCCTGGGTAGCTGGTCTTTGAAGCTTTTCACAAGCACTTTGTTGGAAATTTCTCCTTATATGGTTGATCAATTCCGCAGTAAAAAAAAAAAGGGCTCCCAAAAACAATAGAACCGATACTCACTATCAATTGGATCGAATAGGTGGTGTACTTCGCTTTAGAGATCTATGGCCAGTGGTTGATTGGAAGGAATTTAAGATCTCGTCGAACTTGATCCCTGTTGGAATTTTAATGGAAAAGTGTAACCACAATGCGAAATCAAGATGTCTCAAGGCTTGAAAATAAAAACAGAAAAAAGACCCAAAAGAGACTATTGATAAAAGGGTTGATGAATGAACTGGATTGTTTGATCAGTTGAAGTGTTGGAAATTTCCAATGTTCAGGAAAAGTTTGTGTAATGGGATCCTCAGACTATATATATCTCTGTACTACAATTGAAAATTTTTCAGTGGTTTGGTACGATGCTGTGTAATATTACTTTGGTAACGGGTATCTTTGAGCATTTCTTGATGAGAAATATCACCGTGGAAATCTTCAAGTATGTAATAATTGCTTTTCATTATAATCCACCAAAGAGTTGTTATACGGACGTTGTTGATGGGGTAAAGTGATGTTAAATGGCTTAAAAGTGCATATTAGCTGTGTCCAAATTTGGTACATATAATTAGACATTCAAAAAGAACTTTGTGGAACATGAAAAGGATGCCAGTGTTTGATAGAGAGAGACCAGGTCCTCGGGAGGATGAACAAGTGGTGACAATATAATGGGTTCTTTCAACTCTATCTCCCGATCTTGTGAATACTAAACGGTGTATCTTTGGTGAATAGAGGACCTTAATGTCCCATGTAGGAATACGCATCAATCCAACCATCAGCAAAATTGGTCCATTTCTGAAACCACAAGGAGAGGTGAAGCATCACATTTTTTTAACAGCTCACATAATAGGAGATGGAACAAGTGATGAGCACTCCCGCTGATTGGAGCTGTTGTGTATAAATAGGCATTGAAACAATACGTTTGATAATAAAGGCCTGGGCACACAGAGATTTTATGAGATCAACAAATCGACTGCATCGATCTCTTGGTGTGAGAAAGGTACAATTAGCTTATAGTCAGATCTTTTCACGTAATTTGGAAGGACCAGTTTTTGTTGGAAGGCCATCATCACCAGATAGTTCCGCTATATTTCAATTCTGACCACCTTGTTGAGCTGCTTTTACAGGTATCAATCGACCGATTGTGCTCGTTATAAACAAAATGGGTTGGAAATTGGAATCAAGTGTTGTGGACATCAACCATTCCATAACCTTCTGGTTATTTTCACCGTACTTTGTACTGGCATGAAGCACTAAAACTGTTTAGTTTTCCTTCTCAAGCACCAACTTGCACGTCCCAACGATCTTTCACTATTTCTACTTCTATGAACCAAATCCCAACATGGCAAATCTCTCTACATTGATTGACCAGACTGGTGACTATATAGCAGCTGACTTAGACCTCCCATCCTCTTGGCTCTACCTTTCTCTACCTCTCTAATACCTTGGATTCTCCCTCTCTACCAAGTCCGACCTGTCCACTTGTCTCAAAGGGCCAACGTATGCACCAAGCACCTCTACTCTCGTCCAAGCATCTGTCTGCCAGTAATTTAGACCCATCAAATGACAAACCCACACCACCACCAATTAGGGCTCCTCATAATAAATCTGAAATTGTATAAGTCTCAAAGATAAGATATGGGTATATACGAAACACCTTAATTCATTCATCTCAACCAATTGAACACCGTTTTACTCTCTGTCTAATTAGCTCTTGTTCCAGCCTCTGTCCGGAACCTCCTGCCTAGCCCTAAAGGGGACCCTCGTCCGAGAGCCCTGGCCAGAGCGCTCCGGGCTCAGTTGGGGATTTCGAACTAGAGGAATTATACTACGATATTCAATTAGTGACTGGTTACTTACAAAGTTAGGAAGGTTCGAGATGATAGTGTGGAATGATAAAGATCATGATCCCCATGGGACTTCCCCTGTTGAAACTACTTCTGACTACTCAGTGAAATCATCCGAAGGCATCCAAGTAATTTCCACCGATACAGCCAAACACACCTGTTTAGTCAATAAAGCCTCGTTTTCGGACAACATACCAGCATGGTTACCAACAAGGGGAAAAGAAGATCTCTATGTAGGAATTACTCCCTTAGCTTATCATTTCCGTTAGATTTGATCTATAACTCAATCTCATTAAATTTCTTTTCCGTTCAATTTAAAGAGAAATACAAAAAACGTCAAATATTAATCTGAACCAAATTAAGTGACCTAGATTACACATTCACGATCTCCGCAATCCTGTCATCACTATACGAAGTGACTCCTCTGTACACTTGTAATTCTATATAATCGCTTGCTCTTGACTGGTTCATGATCGTATCCTTATTTCGTATCCTTTACTAGATGTTCATTCCACTTGCGGCTGGTGGGGTCCGGCTGGGGACAGTTTTTCCGGGCGGCAGCAATGGGCCGAGAAAGTGCCAGCGTGAAACAATTAAAAGAGAAGACAATATGATAGGTTTTGGTTGACTTGTTAAGTGGAGGTGAAGGCGTATAGTGCTTCCATAGCTATGCTTGTTGTGATTCGAGGCAATTCGATATTCATTACAATTTTTTAAATTTTTCGTATAATGAACGATGTAGTTTCATTTTAATTAACTTCAAAATCATAAGTCAATTATGTGAAAATTTGGAAAATTTATAAATTCTTCAAACTTGAGCTATTATGCCCACTGTATAAATTGATATTTAGTCTTTGAAACTAACCTTTATTTATGTACACAACATATCTTCTTACTTCAATTGTTATTGATATATTTTTAGATTCATTTTTATCCCGGATAAATTTGGAAAAACACTCCACGGCGCAGATCAAAAAGATTTTCCGAATGCGGAAATATTCTGGATAAGGAAGGTATACTACAAAAAATTGTTTATAAAAACTAATAATCTTTTATTTTTTCGTTCTTAAATTAATAATACAAATGAAATGAAAGTTAATCTTAATATACACGTATAGTTTTATAAACAATAATAATAAATTCATGTCTTCTTTGAAAAAAAATTGGTCCTTTTATTTAAAATCTGTCTCCTTCTCCTTTTTGAAATCCAGTTTCACTTGTGTGCTTTCTTCTTTTCCTATTGATTACTTCTATTGCTTAGCAATGTTTCAGCTCTGGTTAATCCTGGTAAATCTAATGAAGTTCTCGCATTTTCAACAGATGGTCTACCATTACCTCCCAATTGACGTTCTCTTTGCATTGATAATCTGGTTCGATCTAATGATGTTCTTGGAACATAATTTGAAACATTTTCAGAAGCTTCATCAATATTACTAAATTGTTCAGGTTGTTGGAACCTTGGTGTACCATTGGCATCAACAAATTGTAAAGCAATTTCTTCAGTATCTAATTCTTGATCATAATCAATTGGATAATCTCTAGATTGTGAATTTCTTGGTTTTTTGAATACAGATGAATTTTTACGCTTTGATGAAATTGGTGAAGTTGGACTAGATAAGGGAACAGCGTTATTTTGAACCAATTGATTTTCAACAGAATAATCGGCAGAATATTTGGAAATTTTAGGTCTATCTGGATCAGTTGGATCATAATTTTCTGGATATTGACTGAAATCTCCCCTATTATAACATTCTCTAATAATATCAACATCTTTTGGATACATGAATTTTTGAGTAACATCATAGATAAATCTTGGTAACAAACAAATAACAATACCAACAAATAAACAAGCCCAAAATGAAGTCGAACCATAAACTTGTGCACCGGCTTTATAATATTCACCAGATGTTAAAGCAGTACTCCATATACCAGTCCATCCGAAAACAATAATGATTGATAAAAAGATGAATAAACATGAAAACCAATCCCAAGTGAATAAATGAACCAAAATGTAAAAATTACATGAAATTGCTGCAATTGATGCCACTGTAGTACCAATCCAATAACGATGATCCAAATTTAACCCATTATATGTGACGATTTGTGCCTTATAATATAACAAATATGGGAAGAAAAATGATATAACAGATTGATATAACCCATCAATCATATAAACCCAAAATTTCTTCATTGACCATTCAGATCTATAAATCCCTGGAGCATATAATTGAGGAACTAAAAGTGAAACAACATCAGAGACATCTTGATCGAAAATACCCATAAAGATAACAGGTAATGAAGTGAATGCCAAATTATAAAACATAAGATAGGTATATTCAAACAAATAAGACCCATCGAATTGATTATAAATACCATACCAAAATAATGCCAATGCGAAAATAACATTCTTATAGAAAAAAGTTGGAATCATTTCAGCCAATCTCTTGTATGACCAACGACCATGAACTAAGATTAATCTGGCCAAGAATCTAAATTGACCAAATGCATAATCTGAGGACATGACGGCTTGCCTACCTTCTTCACCGGCAATACCAACACCAATATCAGCAGATTGAATCATAGCAACATCATTGGACCCATCACCAATGGCCAAAGTCATAACATCCAAGGTTTCTTTAACCATCTTAACAACTGAGGCCTTTTGAGCTGGAGAAACTCTGCAACATAAAACAGCTTTACATTGTTTACAAAGTAAAAGGAATTTTCTCATGTTATCACCTTGAAGAGCCAATTTTAAAGCGTCACCATCAATAACAACACCGAAATTTCCCTGTGGGGGTTCATGGATATCTTTTGCAGCTTCAACTTCATCCCAAGAACCTTCCATGTCGAATTTTTCTCTTAGATATTTATCCAATAGATGAGAAACAATTTGTCTTGGATCATTAGAAATTTTTTCAACATCATCTCCTGTTGTTTTTAAGACTAATAATTCCATATCATTACCAAGTAAATTACATGAAAACCCAATGTTAATGGCAGTCTCCACTTTATCACCTGTCAAGACCCATAATTTGATACCAGCCTGTGCCAACACAGCAATAGCATCTGGAACACCATCTTGTAATCTATCTTCAATGGCAGTACCTCCTAATAATTCCAATTCTCTTTCAATGGAATCCGCAACTTCTTCCATTTTGTCCTCTCTTTTAACTAAAGCTGCACTGGCAATTTCATGTCTCTTATTCCATTCCAAATATTCATCCCATGATAATTCTCTTTGTGCAATACACAAAGTTCTTAAACCTTCAGTGGCATATTCTTCCAAATGTAAAGCAGTTTTTTCCAACAAACTTTCATCAGCTTCGTGTCTTAATCTTGAATAAATGATAGAATCAGCACCTTTACAGATCAATAAAGCTTTTGGTTCACCTCCTTCAACTTCTGAAGGGATCTTGATAATTGCACTCATTCTTTTTCTTGTTGAGTTGAATTCCAAAACATTCAACACTTGGAACTCTTTTTCAACACCTTGAACTTCAACAATCAAACCCTTTTTCGTTCTACCAATGAAGGAATAACCAACATCTCTTGCGGTACCAACTAGGGCAGCTTCATCTGGAGATTGGGCCTTGAGGAGAATTCTACCTTCATCGATCTTATCCTTTTCAGCCAATACGGAATGACATAGGGCAAGGGCTAACATGAAATGTTCATTGGCGCGTTGTTGAGCATCACCTTTGTCACCTTTTAAATCATCAACAAACTCTTTAGAGACAAAAGTTATTTCATTAGGTCTTAATTGAGAATTTTGTGAGATTTGATATAGGTTTTGGATCATAACTTCTTTATCTTTGGCAATGGCTTTTTTCTCTC
>JAJMFN010000094.1:0-12840 GCA_030574735.1 Hansenula sydowiorum
GAGGGCTATCAATGTTAAAGGTTCCGTTGTTGGTAACAGAGCTGATACAAGAGAAGCTCTTGATTTCTTCAAGAGGGGCAAAGTTGATTCTCCAATCAAGATTGCTGGCTTATCAGAGGCTCCAGAGATCTTTAAATTGATGGAAAAGGGTGAAATACTAGGTCGTTATGTCTTGGATACTTCCAAGTGATGGGATTGTGATATGAGGGCTCATACCTTTTTTAGCCAGTACTACTTACGCAACGTTTGACGGATAAATCTGTGAGACTTTATGAGATATATAAGTGTTTTCGAATAATTGGTTTGATACACAGTGATCAAACTGGAAGCTGTAGTTAAAGTAAGTTTGTTGATAATCGGACTTTCGTAGACTGTTTGGTTTTGTGGTTTTGTGTCATTATTATGCAAGAAAATGGACTTTATCATCACCACATTCAAGAAGTAAATTATTGCGATGTGCTAGTTTTTGTTGATTAGTATGCCAATATTAGGCAGAAACGATGATTGACCAAGAGTCTAGCAATTCTAACAGAGGCAAGTGCCTTGTTCATGAGTTTAGAAACGATGCAGAGTGGATCAATCTCAAGAAATCGATGGTAAGAGCGCCTCAGATATTCAAGCAAAAGATCAGTATTGGCCATCAGTTGCCAATTGACGAAGAGTATCAACTTAAATTATCTGATTTTAAAGAGTTTGCTGCTGCTGCTACAGTCTTGGAAACAGAGGTTTTGAGATATATTGCGCAAATGAAAGCATTCGTCTCCCATTCAATATCTATGGGGAAAGCACTTGCAAATGTTTTCGATCCAAGTTTACAGTCAACACAGAGTAGCTCAAAGTCACTGCAGTTATTTGCACAAGAGGATGCCCTGAAGTATGATTCTTCCATAGGTTTTGCTAAAATGTCCACCCAGGTGAAGGATCAAATCACCCCAGAGTTAGAATTGATCACTGATAATGTTGTGATTCCATTGACAAGGCTAGTTAGTATCACGCGAAATGTCAAAAGATCCATCAAAGTTAGAGATTTCGCTTTACTAGATGCCAACAAGTTTTTAAATAGTTTTGAAAATTTGAATTCCAAAGACAAAAGCTTGTTAACGTTGAAACAGCATCAGAATTTGATCAAATATGAAAGAGATTTGGAGTTATCCAAATTGAAATATGAACAAATCAATGAATTGCTCAAGAAAGAGCTTGCAGAATTTGTTACCTTGGGTAAAAAACTCATCACACCATTACATAAAGTGTTTTATTATCTCCAACTTACCATGACATATCGTCTTCTTCAAGGGTTTGATGAAAGTTTGGATTCCAAAGCTAAAAAGAAGATCACTGAATCCACACAAGCATTATTTAGCGAATATATTACCTCTGAGTTTCAAAATCGTCAAAGGCCAGCAAAAGATCTACTTGAAAGCTTGACATTGATAAAACCTTTGCTGTTTGTTAAGACCAGTCCAATTAAAGGCTCGGAACTTGTTGAAACTGGCGCACAAATTGATACAGAAGAGGAAACAGGTTCGATAATCACTGTGAACCAATTTTGTATCTCGAAATTTCCATATGAAGCACAACAAGCTGGCGATTTGTCTTTCCAGAAAGGCGACAGAATCAAAATTATAGATCAAAAATTGAACGATTGGTGGAAAGGTGAATTGAACGGTCAGATTGGTGTCTTTCCTGCAAATTATGTAGAGATGTTGGATCCATGAATTATTGCAAACCGGGTTGATACACTTCTACATATAGTTATCAAATATAAATCAACTTTTTTCTTAAAATACACTATTATACAAAAGATGAAGAACTTCAAGCAAAAACATCTTCTTGTTCAGCTTCTAAACTCACCTTGTGTTCCAATTCATTAAATGCGATGAAATGGGTTGGGCGATGCAGCTCGTGGTAAAATTCATTAGGAACGTCAATTTTCAAGTCATATTCTAGTTCTGGATTGAATCTAGTACCCATGAATGCATAATTCCAGATATTTGTACTTGGAACAAGGAAATTACCCATAATATTATTAGACAATATCAATTGACCAATATCACCATATTCAGGCTTGAAACCTTCTGGAGCGATATCAATGTTCTTATTTTGACGACCCCATTTATAACCTTGTTCTGTCAATGTGAAACAACTCAAAGAAACCGAACCAGTAGTTAACGACACGGCAATGTCAATCAAATCAGGGTTGTTATCTTCAAATAGTTTGGAATGTGTTGTAACATCACTTGCAGACATATAATTGAAATCTTGCGATTGAGTATGAATCCAACCAAGTAGTTCTAAGCCTTCGATCCATTCTGAATTTTGTGGTTTACTTAATTGTAAAGAATTGATTGAGCCAGTTTGAGGAGGTAGAACAATGGATTTGATTTCTTTAATCTTATCGTTATCATCTGGTGATGAACCATATATATAACCACCGATTTGAGTTCTTGTATCTGAGATTTGGATGAATTTTTTCAACATGTTATTAGGCATGATATAAGTTGTCTTTTCTTCAACAAAATCATCAGATGCAACGTAAATGTTCTTAGTACGCATGTGTAACAATGATGCAGAGATTGCCAATTTACGCCATTCGGTTTTCGAGGTGAATGATTGTTGTTCATAATTACTTGAGACATGAGCAACAATCTCTTCGCCATGTGCGTTTCTTGTCTTCACTTTCACACCGGTTAGGGCTTCTTCATTTTGACCTTCCACTTCAGCAATTTCTTGTCTCTTTGCAGATGGTGCCTTGATATCTTGACCCAAGATCAAATCTCTAATTTCAGCCTGAGTTAAAGATGCAATGTTAATATTATGCTTCTTACCATAATCGTTCAAGATCAAGTCACGTAATTTGGTTTCAACATCAACCCATTGATCATCAGAAAATGATGGCCATATATGATGCTCTTGTGTGATCACTGAGCCATCTGGGCGTAAGATTAATTTCGTACGTTCAGGATTGACATGTAATGCACGGAGTAATAGGATCAAACGTGAAAAAGCTGTATAAGATGAAATTGATTTCAACCAATCATCATACAAATTGAACAACACCATTTGTGGTTCCGTAGCTTTCAATACCAAATCTTGTAATTTATCAATTTTCATAGCAGCAGCAAATGGTAAACTTAATTCTGATGGTCTAATCGAGATATTTGGGAAATCCAACATATGGACTTCTAATGGATCCAACATTGATCTTCTGGTGATGATCAATTGTTTTGGTTGTTCTTCACGTGGTAACGAACGAATTAAAGCAGCAACTTCCTCGGCTGTTTTCCATTTGGCTAATTGACCTAAACGTTTTTGACCTGACCAAACAGAAGTGTGGATGATCTTCAAAAATAATTGACCAGTCTTTGGATTCAAGATGAAAATTGCACCATTGATTGGTTTAGTGGTCAAGTTACCTTCAACGGTTCTATGAACAGTGACACGATAAACATTAGTGTCATCAATGAATAGTTGAGTATCATTACTGAATAATTCAGCATAATTGTTCGAGTTCAAAAAGGCTTGTTGAGGTTGTGCTTGATATAGTTGTAAACCTTTTCTTATACGCTCACGCAAAACATATAACGATGGATTGGCTTTCATAATGGTTTTCATAGCACTTTGCATTAGTGGTTTGAAACCAGGGAACCAAGAACCATAAGCATCATACATGTTGTAAGCCAAATCAATACCTACCAAAACACCAGTTGGGGAAGGATACAAATCGTCATTGGTGTAATCCAAAAATTTGGCACGAACGTAACGTGAAATATCATGAGAATCATAATCACCATAACGTAACTGAACATCAACCCAAAATTTATCACTTGATGTCACAGTCATATCGTCATTTGTATCATGGAGTAAGGAAGGTGCACTAACCCCCCATCTGTAAGAACCATTCAAGGTGATATCAGCAGTGGAAGAGTTCATCTTGTATGATTTTCTAGGATGAATTGACTCCTTTTGCACACTGTCGATTTGTAAAACATCTAACTCACCATCTAAAATTTGACAGATATCGAATACAACACTTTCATGAATTTTCTGCCATAAATGAGCACGGAAAATTTGAATCAATGAGATTTTCAAAGTTGGAATTTTACCATGTAAGAAAATACCGGTCAAATCCAATTGGACCAAGAACCCAACATAGACATTGGCACGATTGATAGTTGGTGACCACCATAAAGTGAAACGACGATTTGGAATTTGACTTAAACCAGATCTTTGAGCATTGGTCAATTTCTTGAATTTCAATGAATCTTCAAATCCACTGGCCTTTTCCCAGAACAAACCTTCCCATGAGTCAAATCCAGTAGCTTTGAACAATGTATGTTCCAAAATAGTTTCAATACCACCCAAAGCTTGGATAACGTCCGTACGGTATGCATTCAAATTCCACAACTTACCATCATGATGACTACTTGTCCACCAGTATGGATTGAAACGAGCCAAAGAAAACTGCTTGAACTCACGACGAATACGATGACCTTTATCATAAGCAAGAGTATGACGATCTTTTTGGAACAACGTACTGATTCTTGGAATACCTCTATCCCATGAACCTTCCAATTCTTCAAACGCCAATCGACGATTTTGTTGTAAAGCTTCTTGACGTTTGATAGCATAATCAGCCCAAACTCTTTGAGAATCCAAAAATTCGTTTTCCCAAGATGTGATATATCTGAAGATTGTCGGTATCATTTTCTCTTCTGGGTGTGACATACCTGAACGGAAGTGAGTAATACCAGCATCTGTTTGTTTTGACCAACTTAAATCAGAAGCAGGGATTAAAATATGAGACGCACTTAACATACCTAGACCACCCAATTCCTTTGGCGTATAAAACACAGCGGGTGGGAAACGAGTAGGCATCTTAGAATTCAAACCAACCTTCACACGAGTTTGGATTTTGGTTTCACACTTCACTAAAATATCTAGCAGTGCTTCTGTGGAGACAGCAGCTTCTCTAAAGTAGGTAAACAATGACATTAGAGCAGTGTTCCATTTTCCTGCAATTTTGGTGAATGTGGTTGAACCAGAAGACATCAAAATTTGACGAATACGATTATGAAATTTCTCAATCTCCTCTTCTGTTACTTGAAGGAATGCCTTTGCAGTACGTTGTTTAGTGCTTTGATCAACCAAATCCCAAACACCTTCAGTCGATGAAGTCACTTCTTCCATTCTTGATTTTGGTAAAATTCTAATTTCAAATCCACATAATGTAAACAACAAATTTGGATTATCTTTACTGTAAACAGATGATAAAGTATCTTCCCATTGAACAGTAGCCAAAGCTCTTGGGATACGACCTTGAATTTCCCAAAATACAGCTCTACCAAGGTTAACATCATGACGCATCAACCTCATACGACTATCTCTTGGCCAACAACGACGATTGTTGTAGCCAATGATATTCTCAAAGTTTGGATCTGGGTTTTCAGACAGGAAAGCTTGTATCAAATCTTGAGCATCTTCTTCATCAAATCTAAAAAAAATATGGATTTTGTCAATGTAACGAGAATATAATCTAATAGGACTTGAAGTTTCTTGTTCCAACGACTTGAATTGCAAAAATTCATTTGGTGAACTTGCAGGTCCTGCCAATTCGCTAGCACGATCAAGACCCAAAATCAACAAATCAAGAACCAATCCATAATATTGGAAGACAAATGAAGAGAACTGTAAACCTCTAATCATTCCGTGTTTATTGACATGGCTCATATCTTTGTAGGTAAGACCAATATTATTTTTAGCAGTAATATAATCAGCAATGTTTGAATCAACAATCAATCTCAATAATCTGTTCAAAAGTGTAAAATCAACTTTTTCAGCAATCTTGTTCAAAGAGGTTTGTAACATCACGTTACATTGGCCTCTAGAAGTATCCCAAACATCGTCCAAATTATTGATACCTTGACACCACTTATAGACTAATAATGGAGGTATTTCAGCATCGCTCGGTTTGATCCAATTAGGGAACAATTGTCTTTTATCTCCCTCATACCACAAATACTGATCGATGTAAGCATCTGTTATCTTTTCTAGAGGGTCCACTTCATAAACAGGAGTTAATTGATGGTATTGATCCAATAACTCAATACTAACATCCTTGAACACCCTTTGAGTTAACAAAAATTTCTTGATTCTACTCAAACATTCGTGAGGATTATCGTAGGCTTGTTCAATCAATGCTAGTTCTTCACGTTGTGAAGCATTTAAACGACCTTTGGCGTTATAGGACTCCTTCAAATTTTCCAATGCCAAAACTAACAATTTGGTATCATGTTTATAACTTAAAGGAGGGAAAGGAATTGGTGAAAAATTTCTGCTTTCAAACCAGTTCACCATTGTTCTGAAAATAGTGGTTGCTTCATCTGGTGAAATAGCAGGACCATCTTTTTCAACATTTTGTTGACGTTCTTGTTCATTCTTGATCCATAATCTTGTTAGTCTACCCAAGTTCTTTCTAGCAACGGTTTTTTCAACAGTAGCACCACGCTTTATACGATCTCTATTGTAATGGGCAGCAGATGTCCAACCATCAGCTTTTGCCTTCACATAACGTTCGATGATGTTTTCAATAGGCACTGGTAGCCCTGGGACTTTCCATGGAATATTGGCTTTCCAACATCTCCAAGCCTCGGTCAAATGCTGCAAGATTGTTTTAGCTTTATTTTGTTTAATACCTTCTGGAATCATATCCAAAATGTCATTCATAACGGAAGCTCTTAACTCAAGATCATAATAAGCATCGGTTCTTTGTTTTGTAACCGTTTTTGCAACTTCATTTGAACGACCTTCAAATTGACGAGCCAATAAATTACCTAACCATCTTTCCAATAGTGGGATTATACCTCTTAAAAAGAATAACCATACTCTCCAGGCTGGTTGCCAGAACCCACAACCAGGCCCTTTCCCAATAACATTATTGAATCTGTGATAAACAACGTGTTTCAAATCTTTGCAAGCACGGATCTGATGCATGACTTTATATTTATAACGGTAAATACCAGTCAATTGACCTAAATGGTTTAAAATGTAATAAATACCATCTGCTAATTGGAAAGAATCAACATTACCAAGACGAAATTGAACTTGAGCATCCACTAAAAGTTTGATAACTTTCAAGATTTCTCTCATTAAATGGAAAGCATTACCAAATCTAGATTTCTTTCTTTCTTTAGTGGTCAAAGTCTTTGTTGGTTTCAAATTAAAGTTATAATCAAGATGCAAGTATGTCAATCCTTTACGATGAATCAATAGATTTAGCATATTGAAACCTTGACGACACACTTGTAAACCAGCTTCAACCCAGTCAATGGTCGTACTTTGGAAGTACTTGGTATTCTTCAAACTTTTCAATAACTGGATTTTACGATGGTTTGATGGAGGACCTTTATGCAATTCATTCAAAACATGATTCTTCAGCAATTTTTGATAAGAAACTCTTGTCTTTACTGGGAACTCACGAGATGGGCGTTCCAAATACCAGCTTTTCACTAGCGAGACATCCTGTGCACGCTTAGTATTACCAGAACGACGATTGAAAGGGTATGGTGCCCACCATAAATCAATGGCACTGGCTGTATTATCTGGGTCAATCTCTTTATCGTCCAAGAATGGCTTGAAGTTGGTTGGTAGCGTGAAGTCATCCAAGTCCTCGCCCGTTTGTTCGTCAAACAACTCCTTTTCCGTGTCGGTCTTGATACTGTGTACTGGTCTTGGAGAGATTGGATTCAATGCAGGGTCGAAATAAAACGCTGGTAGATCAGGATCATCTGGTTTGATATAACAATTGACTTGGTCAGAGTACCATGGAATATAAACTGATCTAGGCAATGAGTTGTATAAATGTGGGAATGCAACTTTATACTCTGTCCTTATTGGGATTCTGAAAATGATTCTATCTATGGAATTGAATTCGTTGAAATCTTCCTCTTCAACATCTTTATATAATGGTTCAAACTTTGGACCACCAGGTATGGAATTATTCAACGCCTTTGCAGTGAAGAATGATCTCTTATCGAATAAGTAGAAATAGTTCTTATTGACAATATCAGAAAGCAAAGGACTCGATAAACGATGGAGATTAATCATTTGCTCCAGATTTAAGTTCCATTTTCTGTAAGATTCACCGTTAACAAAATCAACTTCATCAACCAAGGGCCGTGGATCATAGAACCAATCGATGACATGCTCATCATCAACTTCATCTAGTTCCATTTGTATTGGTTCCAAGGGCTCTAAATCTTGTAGATTTTCGGTCCAATCCAAAGGAGGTTCCTCATCATCAAAAGGTGGGAACCTCATTCTTTTGAAATGACGTCTATCTCTTTTCTCTCTTCTCATCATGAGCCACATTGTAGCCCATTGTGCAGTGTATACGGGCTCAATAACTCTGGGTATTTCATTCACAAAAGTAATAGCACCAGTTGTATGATACAGCACTTTCACCTCTTTCGTTTCTTCCCATGGCTGAGGCATGTTCTCAAGTAGCTTCAGGACAGCATGAGGCATGTATTTCAATGATCCAAGAAACGAACGTTTATCAGCTGCAAACTTTCTTGAAGACATATCACCATGATCGTATACAATCTTTCGCAGATGTTCAGGAGGCATATCTGATTTTTGTGGATGAACAAAAGTCCCCGTTTTGGAGCGGACTTCAGTATAACGTTTCTTCTGTAGTTGGAGCCATTTTCTTTTCTTGATGTCTAGTTCGCTTTTATTGAATCTTGATCCAGATGAAGATGGTGTAGGAGGCTTTGATGATGATGGAGGAGGAGGTGGTGGTGGTGCAAACCCATTTGATGGGAATCCTGGAGGTGGTGGTGGAGGAGGTAGCCCATTTACACCACCATTTGCTGGCGGTGGTGGTGGTGGTGGTTGCCATCCAGGTGGTGGAGGCAAGTTACTCATTGTAACCTATCAACAAGCTGAAGACTGTTCCTCGTTCGTACGATCCTTCTGCTTTTCCCAAGCTATTTTGCTGAGTCAGTGTGAGGCCAGAACCGTATTTGAGGTTGTTGGCTCAATTCGATTTCAAATAATCCAGCTTATCGAAATGTCCGTGATATCAGGTCAAATCTTGATGGAATCACATCTCAAATGTTTATACCTCTTCATATTTTGACACTATAGAAAAAAAAAATTCGCGACTGCAAATTGAAAAACCAGCACCCGAACACCACATATAAAGTGAAGTGTAAACTAAAGATCTAGAGAGAGATTCGATAATTAACAAGAGCTTTGAGACCACTTGAAAGGAACAGAAGTAAAGGAAAGAATCTGATATAAAAAGCTGAACAATGGCAACCAGTGAGATCCAGACCTTGAGGTTCCACCTTCGTGATTCGGTCAGCATCTTGTCAGATATCAAGCTTCACCAGGGCGCTAAATGGTGCGCTGAAGCATTAAATGGGATGAGCGATGATGATTTGAACGATGGGACCAGTGTGGATTCTGATCTGGACGACTTGACGCCTGGTCCAGCTGATATACCCAGATACCAATTGAAAATCAAATCAAGAGAACTGGACAAATTTGCGTTGGCAAAGAGTTATTTTGATTGTAAAGAGTTTGATCGTTGTGCTCATGTATTGAAGAATTGTACAAGTTTAGATTTGAATTTTTTGAGATTGTACTCGAGTTATTTGGCTGGTGAGAAAAGAAGAGAAGAAGAAAGTGAAGGTGTTCTTGGTGAGAATGATGCTCATTCATTCAATAAGACAGTTCCATCGATTTTAAAAGAATTGGAGAATTTACCAAATCATGATAATCCATTTTTAAACTATTTATACGGTATTGTCTTGACCAGACAAAGCTCAATCCCTCAGGCTAAAGAAGCGTTTTTGAATAGTATCAAGAAATTTCCATTCAATTGGGGGTGTTGGACGGAATTAATACAAATTATACCCACATTAGACGAGGCATTAACAACAATCGAACAATTGAAGCACTCTTTCCAAGGCTTGTTCAGTGAATCAATCATATTAAGCATGGCGAAAATCACATGGCTACAAGAATTTTTCCAACAAACAGAAGAAATATATGCAGAATTAGATCAACTAATTACTATCTTCCCAAAATTTTCATTTTTGAAAACTCAAAAGGCTTTAATTTCGTATCATGCATTGGAGTATCAAGAAGCTGAAGAATTGTTTGATGATATCTTACAAACTGATCCAATGAGATTAGACGATATGGATGCATATTCGAATATTCTCTATGTTATGGAGAAAAGACAGAAAATATCATATTTGGCCAGATTTGCGTGCTCGATTGATAAATTTAGGCCAGAAACTTGTTGCATTGTGGCAAATTATTATTCACTGAAATCTGAGCATGAAAAAGCCATCATGTATTATAGACGAGCATTGACATTAAATAGAAGTTGTCTTTCAGCTTGGACATTAATGGGACATGAGTTTGTTGAATTGAAAAATACGCATGCAGCAATTGAATCTTATAGACGAGCTGTTGATATCAATTCCAAGGATTTTAAAGCATGGTATGGGTTAGGTCAAGCTTATGAAGTTCTTGACATGCATTTATATTCGTTATATTATTATCAAAAAGCGTGTTCGTTGAAACCATTAGATAAACGAATTTGGCAAGCTTTAGGGAACTGTTATGAAAAATTGAGTAAATTCAATGATTCTATTAAATGTTATCAGAAAGTTTTACAATTGGATGATCCAAGAGATGTTGTAATACTTTTCAATATTGCTATACTTTATGAAAAATTACAAGAATTTGATAAGACAAAAGAATATATGAAATATATATACGAAGAAGAGATGACGGAGAGTTTAAGAAATGATGAAACGGCAAAAGCCAGGTTATGGCTAGCTAAATACGAGCAACGCCGTGGGGATTGGGAATTGGCATTAAAATATACTGGTGATATGACACATGGTACAGGGCAAGAAATTGAAGAGGCAAGAAGCATTGCAAGAAATGCAAAGAATTTTTTGAATCATAAGCATGTTGGAGAATGGTGAAAACTCATTTTCCAGATTGCTAACAAACATAAATCATTATTAATGACAGTATAGTGGTTCTGTAGATTTCTTGTAATATCTCTTTGTGTATCTATATGTGATGTTCGGGTGTTTTGTGGGTCTATGTTTTCATCGATATCATTTGAAAGTTAACCGCTAGTTACAACTATCAACGAGCCAGATAGACCTGCGGACCTAGATCACGATGAGTAATGATATGATGAATGTTGTTGGCACGGTTGGTGGTGGTGATAACGAGACCGAAGAGAATGCTGTTCATTTGTTGAAGCAAGAGATGGAACTATTAGAAGAAAGTTTCAATTCATCGTTGGAGATTATTGATTCATTAATTGAATTTTATTCTGTAAATCCTAATGATCCTGATGCATCTACCAATTTACAATCATGTTTGTACAAATTGACTCAAGATCCATTAAAGATATCCAGGTTGAGTAGTTTGATTTATCAATATGAAAAAAAATATCAATGGGAATACAAGGCCAAATTGGGAACTTTACAAGAATTAAACAAATCATCATATGATAAAGTTTCTAGTAATTTAGAAACTATTTATGAACAAAATTTGAAAAACATGAAGATCCAATCACTTGAATCAAAACTTGATTCTTTGAATCCTTTAGAATTTGAAGATCCTGAACAGATACTTTCATTAGATTATCTTTCTAAAGATCAATTATTAAAGATGATAAATATTGAAAAAGAGACACGTTTTAGAGAATCAATGATCAATGATAAAGTTCTTGAACCAAACATCAAAAACTTAGAATCAGAATTTGATAAATGGAGTAATAGAGATAAAGAATTGAATAAATTTTTACAAGTTGATTTGGAAAATATGAATAAAAAAATTCAACATATTAAAAAAATTGATACTTTAGATTAACGATTAATGACATATATATGCATGAGTGTTCTCACTGTAGGCTACAAAAAAATCTGGTCATATATATGGATGTATTGTAGAATATTAAAAGTACATAGATGTACACACAAGTTTTTCATATTAACTCCTCCAGAAACAGCAACAAAAATAATATCATGATTCAACGTTAGGCGGTCTTGATTAATTAAGCTTTATTTATAACTTTTTCTTCAATCTTTGGAGTTGAGACTTTTGCACCTGGGACGTTTTCCTCCTCTTGTGAGATTTTTTTAGGACCATTCAAGATATAATCTATGATTTGTGAAGGTTGATCACCTTCTTTATGTCTATAGTTGATCAAACGACCAATTTGATAACCTGCAGTACCTGAAAGGAAGAAATTCACAGAGGCCAATAAATAATTCTTAGGTTTGATGACAAAAGACCATCTTGTCCATATAACACCAGTGGCTAATAGAGATAAATTTTGTGTACCAGAGACTTTTTCAACAGGTCTGTTGATATCATTTATACCGGCGATGACCAATGACCACTATGTATAGATAGTTAGTATAAAGATTCGATACCTGTTTGTCAATGAGAAAGTTGACATAATTTGTTGATGGTTCCGAATGTGGCTAAAATAACCACGCATCACATACTTTTAAAACAGGGGCCTATACAGCAATTGGTTAGTATGAAATCATATTAAAGATGGCAAGATGATAAAGAGAAGGACAGTGCTTGATACGAGTGTTCAATTGAGCTTATGGAAAGATATCTCGTTTATAATAGCATTTTTGTCAAGGATGTTGAGTCAACCCAATCATATCCGATTGATTTGATTCCTTCCCTCTCTTTCTCTTTCCACTAGAGGTATCTAACCAGACATACCCAAAAATGCACCGTCTTAGGACCAGTCTCTGAATTGAGGAATCTGATGAATGC
>JAJMFN010000095.1:0-12750 GCA_030574735.1 Hansenula sydowiorum
TAGAAGTGCATTTTATGCGGATGTCAAGAAATCAAGTAAACAAGGTGAAGATTCTGAACGTTATTCAATTGCGAACGTTGCAGCTAGTGTTGTGCCCACATTCAATCCAGGTATGAGAGTTTGGGAATACAACCTCACTGGACTCGAGGAAGATTTTGTCACGTTGAAAGCTAAGCCATGGGCTGAATTTTTCCAAAGCCTGGATGCTAAGATGGCCAAGGATGAAGAACAAGAAGCTTTTTCCTTCGATGATGAAACTTTGGTTGAAGACGATTACGAAGATATAGAAATAGAGAGAAAGAAAAAGAAGAAGAAGAAGAAGGATGATTCTGTTCCTTCAAAAAAGCCAAAATCGGCACCTCTAGGTCCAGGATACACACCACAGACATTTTCACCAACGAAGTTTGTTCAATACTATGTCAATCTAACGAGTGTGAATCTAGGAGATTCAGAGTTTAAGTATGATATTGAATATAAATCCGATGAATCGCCATATAATATGAAATCACTATTAGTGAAGGATTATTTGAAACTTGCAAGAAAATTAGGTGAACCACTAAGGAAAAATAGCAAGAATTTTTCAAAAAAAAGGGTTGAACGTCTCAAGTTATTATGGGAAACTTATTTAAAACATGTCTTTGCAAGTTCTGGGTATCATGATGACGAATAAAGCTCATTATATGCATATTAAAAATCGTTTTAGAGTTGATATATATTTCCATTTTGCATTTTTTTATACACAACTCTTTACGAAATTTTTCAACAATGTGTAAAATAGATCATCAGTTATGATTATAGCAACTAATCACTCGGCAATCGGCTTCTTTCTCTTAATCATTGACACGACAAGTTCTTTTTCTTTATAAACAATGAAACCAACAAGTACCAATGCCAAAACGACATTCCCGGCCAATTCTTTGACATTTCTAGTGACACCGAATAACAAAACATCTATTCCCCAAACACCCAAACTCAGCAAAACGATTGATTTGAAATTCCCATCCAATTTCCAGATACTTGAATTGATCAAATTTTTTTGGAAGAAATGAGTAATAAACGCATTACAATAAACAATTCTTAAAAACATATTGATCATATTTGACAAAATCAATCCATGTAGTGATAATTTGAATTTTTCAATACCAATATATGAAGTGATCATAAAACTAACACTGAAAACAATCATGTAATAGGTATACGTAACCACTTCATTTCCTGATGCGGTTGACTGATGAACGGATTCCAATATCCCATTGAAAGCTAATAACGGTAGGTATAATGTGTATAATGGAATTGTGTTTGAGACATGATTTGACCAGTTGTTCCCAATGATTTTCTGGATCAAATAACCCGAATTTAACGGACCGAAAATGATAATTATGATAGATAAATATGTATAGAATGAGATGATTTTTCTTAAAATATCAACGGATAAATTCAAGTTCTTGGTGGATTTATTTGCCAATAATAATCTCGTTAAAAAATTTCTTAATGATTCTTCAATTGGTGCGAATACTAATCTTGCCAATAATGAACCATAGTTGGAAATCAGCGAATAAATACCTTGTTCTTCTATTGTACAGAAGGAATTGATGATTAGTTTATCCCCCTCGGTTAATAGATGCTTGAAACAAAGCTGGAAAAAAATCTTGTAGAAATGGCTAATCACGTCATGATCAAAATAGTGGTATTTGGTATTATTTGTATAGATCTTTGTTGGGATCAATTGTAAATTTTTCGCATTTGATGTTGATTTTTTATAAGATCTGAAATCAATATAATAAGCAATGAGTAAAATAATTGAATGGACTAATTTCCCCACGGAAAATGCAAAAATTGGTAATCCATCAAATGAAGTTTGATCTTTAAACCAAAAAATTATACCAAAATTAACAAAACAATTAGCCGTGATTGCTGCACTTTCAAACCTTGTTCTCTTATCATAATTCAAATTGAATTGATTCAGTATATAAAAAGGTTCAGTCATCAATTCAATAATTATAGCTAACCAAATGACACTTATTGAAACGTTAAATAATTGCATGTGAGTGAAAAAATCAGAAATCTTGTTGAATTGCCAATAAACAACTATTACTGACAGTGGGAACCCAATCAGCAGAGGGACGTAACCTATATTGATGATGCTTTGTAATAATGCCAATTTTGTGCCTTGGATCACTTTGGAATGATCATATTTATCCAGTTTCTTCTCATCACTTAATAAACCATCGTCATCATCATCATCTGGAGAATGAGCAGTTATTGAATCATTTATTCGTTGACAAGACAGCCTTATACCTTCTCTACTGAAGAACAGTGTTGTATTAATCAAGAACTCTAGAAACGAATTGATCCCAAATATTCTTGGGGAGATGTAGATTATCAACAATTGATTCAATATGAATGTACTGAATTTTGTAAAGACTTGACCCAGCAAGAGGAACGTTACCCCCTTTGCCGATTTGGAAAGAAGTTTCTCAGCATCTTGGTTCTCTTTGGGCTTGGATGACATCTTGTCCCTTTCCAGCAAAACCAAGCTAAAAATTTCACGGGTCTTGTTTTGGTATCACCGTTCTTCTAAAGGGTTTTCTCAGGCTTCGAGGAAAAAATTTTGAGAATTTCGCGTCAACTTTGACACCAAAATATTGAAACAGTGATAGAAGAGTCAATTGTGGTTTATTTTTATATTTATTTAGCTCAATGTGTTCCATAAGTTTTTGTAAACCATTATATGTGGTTTAATATCAGCTGTTACCGGCGGCAATGATTTTACGAATTTTTGACCAGCACCACCATTCAAACACTCAATTTTAACGGCCAGAACTCGTCCTTGTTAGCTCAGTTGGTAGAGCGTTCGGCTTTTACAGTCAAACTAAGGAAAAACCCATTTCTTTAGCTGAAGTTAACCGAAATGTCGGGGGTTCGAGCCCCCCATGAGGAGTTCTATTTTTTTGCAAAATTTTTAGCCCTAATCGGTATGATAAATGGCTTATTTTACGCCTATAAGATGCGCTGTTAGTTTTGGGCTGTTTTCTAGTTGTTGTGGGACGTTTTTGTTAATGTTTTGTTGTAATTTGTCGTTTCGGGGAAACACAGTCTCAGATCAAAACGTATCTAGAGAGCTCGATCAACTAGGAAACGAGGTGCAATGTAACCCACCCAGCAGCTTTGAAATACGTAGGTCAGGATTCAGCATATATTGTCTTCATCTGGCATTATAAATAAAGATCTGGTGTGGGATCCTTCTTGTTGTGTACCCCGGATTCGTATCTTTGATTAAGGCCGGTCTTATACCCAAGTCTCCAAAATACCATGACTAGCTCGAAAAGACGGGCTCGATCCTCAATTGAATATATATCCAAAAACATATTAAGAGTTGGCTCGTTTGAATTATATGTCCCAATTTACACTTAAAATTAAATTCTTAAATTTTTTACCGATTACTTCTTAGCTCTAATAATGACGTTAAATGTACTAAAAAAACCATAATTTGCTGTTATATGTTTAAAATTGAATTTTTCATTTTGTTAATTTTCATGTAATTATACACGCAGTCATGCTGAGCACTGTCTAACATGACAGTAAGATTATATAACCCTCATTTATCCCTGAATGAACCTCAATATTTGAGAATTCAGTCCAAAACTCTTGCTATCACTTAGCCCGGAAGTCACGAGATCTGATCCCAAAGAGTTCCGACCATGTTTTCCTCGAGAAAATCAAAAATAAACACCAAAAAAGTGTAAAGAAACAAACAACAGAGAAACAAATCACTCAAACTGGCTTTCAAAAGTTTGAAATAGCGGGATAGAGGTTCAATCATACTAATAATAGTACTTGTGGCCTGAATCTTGAACTTTCTCTACTGGAAAAAGCTATTCAGGGCTTCGTTGACACGCTTTTGTCCTTTGTTTACATCTTTGATATTTAAGGTACCAAAGGGAGGTTTCAATACCATCATAAAACCAAGATTTCTTCAATTAAGCTCAGCAATGAAAATCAAATTCCATGCTGAGAAGGCATTTTTCAAGACTGATACGATAGACCCTTTCACAGGTCTACCTGTCTATGTTTTCGACTCAAATTACTTGCCAATTTTAGATGATTTGGAGTATAATAAACAGACGTTTGAATTACTGATTGTGAAGGCTTTTAAAAAAATCATAGCAAGAATTCCCAAACATCCATATGTCTTGACTTGCTTCACTTCAGGTTTTAGGAACTTCAACAATAGCAATAATTCATGGGTAACTTGTTTGAAATGTTATCAGTTATTACCAGATGAGTTGAGATCTCATTTGAAAAAAGTTTATATCGTACACGAGTCCTGGTTGGTAAGATCCATGATTCAACTTTTACAGAATGTCTTACGTATTGGATTCTTCAAGACAAACTCATTACATGGTGAAAGATATGATAGATTGATCTATTGCAACAGTTTAACAGAACTTTCCAAGTATATCGATATTACCAAGATCAGAATAAGTCTTGATGTATATCTTTATGATTCACAAATTGATGAAAAACTGATTATACCTTATTTTTCCAAACATGATTCATCAGATTATATAAGATATAAGGAGCTTATCTTTGATAGAATCACTACAAGATTACTGATAGAAAGTGGTGAGTACGATTTGGTTTTCACCAAACCTGGAAATCAAAAAAAACTATCCATATTGAATGAGGCCATAGATAGGGGAAACTATTTAGACGTGTCACAATGGGATATCTATGTTATGGGATCATTTTATTTGTCAATCTTGAGAAACGATTTTCCAGTATTGATACCTATTGATCTTATAGAGTTACCAATCGCAGATGAATACAGTTACACATTGGGAATGTTTCAAAAAATTATCAGAAAAAACAACCAACTCGATGTTTTGTGGAAGTTTTTCGAAATTCTATCAACCTTGTTGAGGAATTCCCATAAAACAAAACATGATATAAGGACACTATCAAAATCGATAACTCCTACACTATGCCAAGAAAAGATCTCATTGAAAAATAGTGATAGAATTTCAATTGGTCAAAGATTCATCAAAAACCTGCTTGACAACTGGGACGAAATAATGAGGGACTTGACCACGAGTTCAAATAAAGCAGCCCCACAACTCCCAGCTCCTCGGAAAGTTGCATTTCATAAAAAGACTCCCTCAATTCAAAGGGAACCAAAAGCATTACCACAAGCCCCAACCACAAACCCAAAGAGACATGTATCCACATCATCTACCATATCAATCTCCAGCGAGGTCAGCTCATCGTCAGATGAGAATCTGATTATGGAGGATTTAGATCAACCTAAAACAATCTTTTTACATTCAGAACCAGAACTAGGACAGAAACAAGAACCACAAGCGAAACAATTGAAGGGCAAGGGCAAAGTACTAGCAGATGTGACCACAAGCCTGAACAAAAATCAACACCCAGCATTGGTGAGCAAGAGAAAAGACAGTAAAATTGTGTCAAAGTTCAGTGATGGATATAGTGCGATTGAAGGCCAGAAAAAAGTGAACCAACTTGCCAAACTATACGAGGAGCGTCTTCAGGGCCTACAGATAATGAAAGACATCGACTCATGAACAACATATGCATAACTTAACGAACTACTTGATAAGAATACACATTATATACTTTAATCTCTTGTGTTTCGCGTAACGAAACGCGTAAAAACGAATAAAAAAAAAAGCGCGACATTTTGGTGATAATGTATGAACACATTGAGCAGAAAGCTGAACTGTTATTGTCCCACTTGACACTTTATCAAAGACAATTGATACCAAGCGCTGTTTCTGGTACTCACTGCTGCTTGTTGAACTCGAGGTCAAAGTTGTGGATTCGCAAAGCGGGCAAAAATCCACTTGTATTTCCTGCTGTTCACCGAATCTAGTATATTATTCTCATTTCCAACCTCAATTTACATATACAATCAATTGGAGATTGATCGAAACGCCCCCAAAGCGCTGCTAAGAATAGACCAAACTGCAAGATGAGTTTCCGAGGGGAGGAGGAGCTTCTTCGACTGAGTGAACTGAAGACTCCTCACATTCCTGTTAATCAAAAATTTCATAAAGATTTATCACCAACAAAACCATTGAATTGGACCACCAGAGAAGCTTACAATTCAATGAAATCACATTCTCCAAAAGTTAATTCTGAAAGTTCAATCGCCACACATCTCACACAGAATACAGAGACCACATTGGATTCGTACGAAACTGCTTTTGATTATCAAATTCCACAGCAGTCTAGATCCATGTCCCAAGATGAGAGCCAAGTACAACAGCATCAATACGATCTTGAATATGATGATGATCCAAACACTACACTAAGAAATACCAGTCAAAGCCAAACACTTGGTTTGGGTATAGATGATTTAACGTTGGGAGATCCCTCTCAAGTACATCGTAATTGGAATGAAGAAGGTCCAAGATCAAGTGCCTCAAGTCTTTATAATGATGATCCAACACCAAAAATCGAAGACTATCGTTTTGATAGCAATCAAATGCCAAATAAATACCAATATCCTCCACAACCAACACAATCTGGAACCCCGTTACAGTCAAGTGAAGGTCATTTTAACGATGATGCTACTCCAAAATTGGAACAATATACTTTTTATTCAACTTCAACGCCTCAAGGTTCAATCACTGAGACTCCAAAACCTCGCAAGATCTTCCACCCACAACATGATAGTATAAGTCATAACGTTACACCAGTTTTGGCACCACAAACTGAATTGGAATCAACACAGACTCCAGTTCAAGGCACTAGAAACTTCAGTGATCCTACAAGTCCATATATCCCACAAGATGCAGAAATTGTTCAAGCAGAACCAGTGGCCATTACTCCTGTTAAAGTGTCACCGATAAAGACTAGAACACCATCACCTGTGAAGAATGATTCAGCTTTCATTGAATCAAATGGTCATAACTATAATAACAACGATTCGGGGCTAAAAGAACATCTAGAGACAAGTTTTGGAATCGGTAACGATACAACATTCTCCCAAGAAAGTGAGTACTCGAGAGATCTGCAAAGAGATAAGCATAATACCATTGATTTATTATCTGGCCCTTCAAATACACAAAGACACGATGAGCAAAGTGAGCAAAGAAAATCCGTCGTTGTCAACACTACACCTGAAGATGAGAAGGAAGCTGCATTGTTTTTGAGAGCATTACATGGGTTTGACTCCAGCTCATTGGAGCTAACTTCAGATTCTGCCATCTGCTTATCATTTGAAAAAGATGATGTTGTTTTCGTTCATTCTGTTGATTCAAGTGGATGGGGTGAAGTTACTATGATTAAAAGTTTCAAAAGAGGTTGGATCCCAGTCAATTATTTCACAGAGCTACTTGAACCAAAGGAGAAAAATTTAACCAAGTCAAAACTACCATTGAAGTATTTATTGATTTCAAGTGCTAAATTTTTGAAAAACCCATTAAACGAAGAATCTACAGATTCTAGATTGGGATTCTCAATTCATCATATAAACGATATAAGAGATGGGGTACGATACTTGTTGGAGCAATGTGATTGCTTATCTAGATCAACAGAGATTGTGAAGAAGAAGCCTATAATACGAAGAATTAGGAAAAGTTTGTTGGCATATTGGTATTCTCTTATGATTAAAGCTGACTCATATAAGCACAAGACAAGTGTGGTTCATATTGAAACATTACAATTGATGGTTCTACAAGTTATTAGAAAATCTTTGGCATTTTTGGAGATTTGGGGTATTGAGAATGATTTGTTACTAAAAGAGAAACATGAACGTGCAGTTAAGGAAAATGCTAGAGCTGTTGCTGATAAGAAGAGTAATATCCCATACTTGGGCCAGCAACCTTATGCCAAAGAGAGACTGAATGAGATCCACAACTTGTTGTTCAATTACATTGGATTGATTTTGGGTCGATTGGACATGATTGAGCATAATCCATCTGGTTGCCAACTGCTTGAAAATTTAATCCATCAAATGATTTTATTGCTGAGAGAGATCCTATACATTTCAAAAAGCTGTGTGATGGTGCTCAACAATAGAAACCGAAAGATGGAAACCAAATTTGATGACAACTTGGATACACTACTTTCGTTGGTGTCCCAATTGGTTTCTGCTGTTAAACATTTTGTCACCAAGACTATCCACGAAGATTATCCAGCACATTACAACAAGGTCCAAGTAAAAGACGGTTTATACTACTACAGTCCTGAAGGAGACGAGCTCATTGGAATCGTTTCTAGAATGACTCGCTCGATCTCTGCTTCAGTCGACAATTGTTTCAGGTACATATCGTTGATCGGCGATTTTAGACTAGGCGAAGAAAAAAGATTTCCCGATTTCCAGTCGATTAAAATAACACCGGAAAGCTTCATCAGAACATGTTCAGAAGGCCTTATAAAAACGTTGGACAGGGGCAAAGTTGACTTGAAAACCATTCAACGCTCCAACATCAAGAGACAGTCCAGATATTCCATGGTGCGTTCCGGTCTAAACAACGAGATGGTGTTGACGAGCTCGGGTACTAATCTATTACAGGAGTTTTTACCAGATTCAAAGTCGTTTGTCCGTAACTCTGTGTTTGAGCCATATTTGAACGAATCCAGTGAAGAGGTGATGATTCAACATGATGCTAAAAGCGAGATTGTTTATGATTCTAATAGTCGTTTGATTGGATCTTCTTTCAGAGGATTGGTTTATCTTTTAACAGATGAGTTGAACAAACCCGACCAATTTCTAATCTCAAGTTTTTTCCTAACATTCAAGTTATATTCAAACGGTGTGGAGTTAATCGAGGAGTTGATTTCAAGATTTAATATCACAAACAAATTTGATGCATTTGATGATTATGATGAAACTGGGGAATATTCTTCTTATGAGTCTCGATTGAAAAACAGAAGAAGAATCATTTGTCGAATGTTTCAAGTTTGGTTACAAAGCTATTGGGATTATAAAAATGATTACAATTTATTACCAACGATGATAAATTTCTTCAATGAAGGTGTCTCTCAATTTTTACCTATTGAATCGAAAAAATTGATTGAACTATGCTCCAAATTAACTGGATTAACTCCAAGTAAAATCAAAGCATCTCCAACAGTAACCACAATCACCCCAATACTTGTCCAATCTGCCAGTTCTGCATCCATAACGAACGGCTCTATTCAATTAGTCAAGAGAAACCTTGGTCTTTCCAAACATTCTTCAATGATTTCCACTTCAAGTTCTGTTCCATCGATCGTATCTATAAATGATAATTTAGATGATGATGATTACATTTTTGAAGAATATGAACTTGCCAAAATGAATACATCAAATAGAAGTTCCATTTTATTACCATTACCACATTTGAATTTCAATAATAATTTCCTGTTGAGCAAGTCACAAATCCATGAAATTGAAGGTTTTGTCATGCAATATAGAAGATTCCTTGGCTCAACATTATGGGAATACAATGATCCTTTAAACTATTCCCCAGTTGATGTTCATTCATTGTTTGATAAATGGTATACTGTTTGTCAAACGAAGTTATCCCAAGTTGTTGATATCGATTACAATTTGGTGGAATTGAACTCTTTTGAATTTGCTAAGCAACTGACATTGATTGAATCAAGAATTTTCTTATCAGTCAAACCCGAGGAACTAATGAGTGGGAATTTTGCATCCAAGAAATCCAAATTGAATTTATCACCAAATGTTTCCAAGTCCCTTTTATTCACCAACTTATTGAGTGAATATGTCTTGGATTCGATATTGACTCCAGGTTTATCATTAAAAAGACGTATACTTCGTTTCAAGAGCTGGCTAAATGTTGGGCTATCATGTTATTACCTTAAAAATTACAATTCTTTAGCTGCGGTTATAATCAGTTTACAAAATCATATCCTTTCAAGACTTGATGAAGTGTGGAATGGGCTACCTGATAAATATCAAAATCTATATAGAGATTTGATGAAAATAATCCATCCTGATAATAATTATAAAGGTTATCGTTTCAAGATTTCCAAGCTTTTGGATGAAAACGAATCAAAATCCTCTGTTCCATTGGTTCCATATATCAATCTATTTCTTCAAGATTTAACATTCATTGATGAAGGTAATAAAGATTTCAGAAACTCCAATTCTTTCCTACGTTCCAAAATCATCAATATTGATAAATTTCTCAAGATTTCTAAAATCGTTTCAAATATGGAATTTTTACAAGTTGGTTATGATCAATTACAACAACAAAGTAAGAAAAGCAAGAGAAGTTCAATTTTCAGTTTTAATTCAGGTACTTCATTAAATGATAATGTTGCTCCTTTGTTACCTTTGCAAGAATTTATTCTCCTGGAATTTTGGAGAGTTCATCAGTTGAATTTGAAAGATGAAGATAGATATTGGGGATTGAGTAAAAAAATCAAACCATGAAGGATTTCAAAATGTCTAATGATTGTTATTGTAATGTGTTTTATTAGGTTATTTTATGATGGCTTTTGAAAGATAAGTTTTCATATCAGTTAAGTTTTTGTGTTATATTTTGTTCTGCTAAGTTGTTGCTTTTTAGCCCGTGTTTCCTTTTATTGTTCCTGTGTTGATTTTTTGTTATTGTTGTTTTTCTGTTTAATCTGGACGTTGCAATTGTTGTAAGTTTGATACTACTGATTTGAATTCTTAATAAATGGATGATTGATATAAAAGATAATTATATATATACTTAATGAACAATCTCAAAATTACAACTCATAATACAGTACTTCTATCCTGACGAACATTCACAATCTATGCATTTATTTTTTTTATGTCTTGTCTATTATACAAATTCACAAATGGATATTAAATATAAATATAAGGTTTTAACTTGAGTAAAACTCTTCAAAAATGACTGAAACTTTTTTTCTATGACTTGAAAACAACAACTTGTCTAACTCTCTAAGCCTGCTTAGAAGCAGCCTCAGCACGACGTAAGTTACCAATATGGTTGATAGCAGAACCTGCTTTGAAGAAATCAACTTGATCTTTTGACATGGTATGTTTGGTTTCGATGTTGAAAGTTTCACCATTCAATTTTGTAACTTTGATGTTGATAATACCACCATTATCACCATTTTTTTCCAACATATCCAATAGATTGGTAGTTTCCAAAACGTCACCATGGCTTAATTTATCATAATCGGCTTCATTGGCAAACCATAATGGTAACATACCTTGTTTTTTCAAATTAGTTTCATGAATTCTTGCAAATGATTTAACCAAAATCATTTGACCACCCAAGAATTTTGGAGATAAAGCAGCATGTTCTCTTGCGGAACCTTCACCATAATTATGTTCAGCAACAACACACCATGGTCTTTGATCTTCTTTCCATTTGATCATTAATTCAGGAATGGAATATTTATCACCATTCAAATCATAAGCAATATTGACTTCACCAGTTTCTTTATTTTGTGCACCAATTAAAGTGTTGTAAGAAATGTTTTCCAAATGACCTTTATATTTCAACCAAACACCAGCAGCGGAAATATGATCAGTTGTACATTTCCCTTCAACTTTTAACAAGACTGAAAGTTTCAATTCTTGACCATTGAAAGGTTTGAAAGGATCTAATAGTTGTAAACGGTCCGAATCTGGAGAAACGTTGATTTGAACATCTGGATTAGGTTGAGGATTTAATGGAGGATAGAATTCAGTTCTACCAGAGATGAAGCCTTGATCAGGTAATTCATCACCAATAGGAGGTTGAAATCTAAATTCTTCACCATTTGCCAATTTGATTGAATCTTTAATCGGATTGAAATTTGAATCACCAGAATAAATCATTGCAGTGACCAATTCTGGAGATGTTAAGAAATTCATCGTATTTCTATTCCCATCATTTCTTGCTCTGAAATTTCTATTAAACGAAGTCCAAATGGAATTGATTTCGCTTGATTTTTTGTTGATATCAACACGATCCCATTGACCAATACATGGACCACATGCATTTGCAAGAACAATAGCACCATTATTAGTGAATGTATCGATTAATCCATCTCTTTCAATAGTGGCTCTGATTTGTTCGGAACCTGGGGTGACGAAAAATGGGATTTTTGGTTTCAAACCAGCATTTTCAGCTTGTTTAACTAATGAAACTGCTCTTGACATATCTTGATACGAGGAATTTGTACAAGAACCAATCAATCCTGCACTGACTTGATTTGGCCAATCGTTTTCTTTAGTTGTGGATCCGAATTTACCAATTGGAGTGGATAAATCCGGGGTATAAGGACCATTAACATGAGGTTCTAAAGTGTTTAAATCAATTTCAATAACTTTATCATATTGAGCACCTTCATCCGCTTGTAAAAAGCCAAATTTAGAATTCACTTCATCAGCAGCATATGCTAATGGAGCACGATTTGTACTAATCAAATAACGTTTATGAGCTTCCTGGTATGGGAAAGTTGAAGTTGTTGCACCAATTTCAGCACCCATATTACAAATTGTAGCCATACCGGTACAACTTAATGATGAGACACCTTCACCAAAATATTCCACAATGAACCCAGTACCACCTCTAACGGTTAAGATACCAGCTAAATGAGTGATGATATCCTTTGGAGAAGTCCAACCGTTCATTCTACCTGTCAATTTAACACCCAACACTTTTGGAGCTTTCAATTCCCATGGGGTACCAGTTAGGGCATCAACAGCATCGGCACCACCAACACCAATGGCAATAGCACCCAGACCACCTGCATTTGGAGTATGAGAATCAGTACCCAACA
>JAJMFN010000096.1:0-12748 GCA_030574735.1 Hansenula sydowiorum
CCAATGTTGTTGTCACTTCATCATTTGCCTCGATTTATGACTACAGACACGCTGCTGAACGTGATTTCATTCATAAAGAAGAGACTTGGAATCCAATTGTTTGGTCAGATGTTTCCAATGAAGTTGATGCTTATTTCGCTTCCAAAAAATTGGCTGAAGAATTAGCAAGAGATTTCGTAAAGGAAAACAATGTTAATTTTGCCCTAACAACAATCAATCCAGGTTATGTTCTTGGTCCACAAAAATTCAAAGACGCTTTAGTCAACCCAACTTTGAACACCTCTGCAGAAATCGTCAATTCATTACTATCGACTCCTGTTGACTCTAAAGATTTCGTCACTGGGTTCACTGGTATTTCAGCTGACGTCCGTGATGTTTCCAGACTACACGTTCAAGCCATTGAAGATCAATCATTGAACGGTCAACGTATCTTCCCAGTCCAAGGTGCCTTTGTCGGTCAATCTATTTTGAACATAATTCATAAAGAATTCCCAGAATTGGCTAAAACTGTCGGGAAAGGTGATGCTGATCCTGCCAAATCTGAAAAATTCTTGAAAGATAACGCCCCATTATATGATAATTCAAAGACTCGTGAATTGGCTGGGTTGAAAGAAATTTCATTAGAACAATCAATAAAGGATTCTGTTAGTCAAATTTTGGAATTTAAAAAGTCTCAAGCTTAAATCTAAAACTTGATCTTTGATAGAATTTTTTTATAGTGATTCTGCAATACACACTTGATACTACATGAAGCCCTTCAGTAATCATTTATATCGTACCATTTCATATCCATTCCAATCATCACATCTTTCTCGCTTTATACTCCCCAATATTTATCTTTCTCCTCGTATCAACTGGAACCGCTGGTTGTTGTTGTTTTGGGATTGGTGAAGGTGGCGATACTGAAGGTTTTGGCGATCGAACCATTGGTCTTGGCTTCGATCTATGAAATATGGAACTTGGATGTTTCCTCACTATAGGCGAGACCGGTCTTGTTCTTTGTTGTACAACTTGTGGAGGAGATGTTGGTATTTGTTGTGGTCGTATTGGGGATGTTGGTGTTGGTTTTATTGGGGATGTAGGTTTAGTAATTTTCGATGGGAATGGGTTGGGGATAGATTTGGGAGGCCTTATCTTTTTGACTGGCACGGCAACTGAATCAGGACCTAATGGGTTTCTAAATAACGATTTCCTATTCTTGGCCTCAAGTTGTGATTTCATAAATATTTTGGATCGTTCAGGTCCTGCTTTTTTCAACTTCCTTAGAGCACTGCGTTGATCCACTGGGATAATATCATCTATGTGCACAACTCTGTTTTGCTCTTTATCCTTTTTGATGGCCTTCATTCTTTGTCTAAGGTTTTCAATAGCAAGCTCCTCCTTCTTGAGGTAATCTTCTTTATACTTGAGATATAAGAGCTTTGATGGTAGTCTATACTTTTTGGTGTCACCTAGCTGTTCATAGTTGATATAATTATCGAGATTTATCAAAGAGTAATCATACCCAACCTCATCTAATTGTAACTTGAAAAAACTCTTAATCTTGCCAATATTTGTGGTGAACCTTTCATGAATATCCTGCGGGAACTCCCTTTTAACCAGGTTCAGCCATATTGCTTCATCATCAAGCATCAACTTTGGATTAATGGACTCAAGCTCAATCAACTGTTGTGCGTTAAATTTTGATAAAACACGCTGTATCAATTGGTATCTGGTATCACCTAGATCTCTCAATTCCAAGTAGTTTTGCATAAGAACATTCTCACAAAGCAGAGTGAGTCGAGGCAAAGGCATGTCGAATTTCTCTATCTTTCCTCCTCTAAACTTTTTTGACACTCTTGATAAACTTGTACCATCAGTGTTTCCAGCAAAGACAAAAAAAGCCTCTTGAAAGCCCAAAACAGAATAAAGTTGTGTCAAAGCTCTCAAAAAATCTGAAACTTTATAGAACGCATTCGCGAGCTCTTTTGTTGATTAGATAAGAGATTATGTAACTACAAGCTATTTCACTTTTTTTTTTTCGGTTTTTTCTTTTCTTCAAAGGGGATTTTAGAGGTCGTCTGCCCAGCGGTTTTCTGCCCGGATGAAGCGATCTCTGCCTGGGCTCTGCCTACTTTCTGCCTGGAGGTGAGAGATTTCCTTCTTATTCGGCTTGAAAAGGCCCCAATTTGTCATCACCTTATAGGGAATTCCATAGTCTAAACCAGTTTCAACTGGGTTGTTATTGGTATGTAGATATTCGCTGGATCCAGGAGACTCTATCCCATACAATTTCACTAGAATTCCTCACATTTGCTATTGTTGTTTTAGGCGAGTTGTGGGGATTCTTCCCGGCTTTGAGCAGTTTTGTAGGTATTTCCAACTCGGAAGAGGAATATTTTAACTTCCGAAACGATTTTGACGTGGTTGTGAATTTTCCACTACACGATAAATTTATAAATTTATTGCACCTTCAAACATCTTGAAAGTTTCCTAATAAAGGCCATTCAAGAATCAACAATTAAGAAGGTTCCTTGCCACTGATCATAGATCCCCAATCCATCAATATTCAATAGCGCATAGACCATACACAATGGCCATCTTCGGGAAAAAGAAGGACACTCAGGAACCTCAAGTGGACCCTGCAAAGCTTGTTAAGACAAGTATTCCATTTCAAAAACTTCCTTCTTCTGCCACTATCCCTCCACAAAAGGATCTAACAGATGATCAACAATCCAAATATGATCAGATCCTCAAGCATTTTCAAAACCCAGACCTACTCGTGTATACCTCTGAATCCAAACCGGAAACAAAGGAGAAACTATCCGTCTTGGAAAAATCATGGCTAACAAAAGAATGTTTCCTCAGATACTTAAGAGCCACCAAATGGCATGTTGATGATTGTATCAAGAGAATCGAGGGCTCTTTGGCATGGAGAAGAGAATTTGGTATCACTGGTGAAGCTGATGACACGGTGACTTCAGATTTAGTCTCCCCAGAAAATGAATCAGGTAAAGAAGTCATATTGGGGTTTGAAAACGATGCTAGACCAATCTTATATTTGAAACCTGGAAGACAAAACACCAAAACTTCTTTCAGACAAGTGCAACATATGGTGTTCATGCTAGAAAGAGTCATTGATTACATGCCTCCAGGTCAAGATTCCCTTGCCCTTTTGATTGATTTCAAACAATACGATGATGTTCCAAATATGGGTGGGAAAATACCACCAGTAAACACTGGTAGACAAGTGCTGAACATTTTACAAACACATTATCCTGAAAGATTGGGTAAAGCCCTTTTAACAAATATCCCATGGTTAGGTTGGACTTTCCTTAAGATTATTCATCCATTCATTGATCCATTAACAAGAGAAAAATTGGTCTTTGATGAGCCTTTCCCAAATTATGTCCCAGTGGAACAATTGGATAAATTGTATGGTGGACACGTCGATTTCACCTACAACCACTCAAACTATTGGGGCCCAATGAACGATATTGCCAAGGAGAAGAAGAAGCATTATCTTGAAAGATTCCATCATTTTGGTGCCAAAATTGGTCTAAGTGAATATGATTTGAGAGGAACGCATGATGATTTGAAATTTCAAGTTAAAGAATTTTACACACCAAGCTCAACAGCTTCAACAAGCGAAGTAAGTGAAACAAATACAGTGGAGGAAAATGATGAAAAAAATGTTGCAAATCATATAACTACAGAAATTGAGAATTTAAGCGTGAAGGCTTAAAAGGTTGAAAGTTTATTTATGAAACGAAAAATAACAATAAAAAAAGAACAAAAAAAAAAGAGAAAGAAAGGGGTACATAGGCTTGAATTTCTATATATATATATAAATATCTGAAAAAAAAGCATAACGTGAATAATAATGATTTAGTTTTTGGTTTTTCGAAATGAATAAGTAGTTCAAACTCGTTACATACATAATTGATTCAGTTCGCGAACTGGCTCTGTATTCCGGCAAATGAAGAGATCCAACGTTGATGCCCATCTCCATAATAAGCTACATCTCTTTCCTTTTCCTTGTTCAACCCTTTAAAAGCCTAAACCTCCTAACTCACTCGACACTTTTAGATGTCAGATCGATACAGGTATTCCCAACCTGAAAAAAACATCATATATGCATTAGCACAAGGTGTTTATGAACTGCCCAGTTCGTTAATATCAAGTTTTAGAAATCCTCAATATTCAACACATTCAAATTGGGGGAAATTTCAAATATCTTTATTGCAAACTTTTATTAGGAATTTGCATTATAAACATCTCTTGTTCTTTTCACCTAATAGATCGATAAGTGAACAACTGAGAAGGAAGGCCAGTAAATATGGCCATGGCTTGAATAATTATTCAAACACGTTTGATGATTTCCCAGGAGCCATTTGGCTTCATGAGGCTCCAAATAGAACTTGTTCTGACCCGGTAATATTATTTTATCATGGCGGTGCATACCTTTTCCAATTTAGAACAGATACACATCTTATCTTTTTGAACAATCTGATAAATGCACTTCCTTCAAATTATTCAATTTTATTGATAGATTATCCATTAATCTCACATCCTGCTCCCCTGCAGTATAACCTAAGGCTTTGGGAATGGTTATTTTCGGAGAAATCACTTGAAAATGTTATCACTATGGGTGATTCTGCAGGAGGTCATCTTATATTATCCACAGTTGCTCATATCGAATCCAGTTCGTTAAAGATAAAGTTCCCACAGAGGTTTAAACATGTATTGATATCACCTTGGATAAATCTTTCAAATGATCTACCCGACCCAAAGACGGTAAAGAACCTAGATATACTGGATCCTCAAAGGTCTCATAAATGGGGGTTGATATTCAAGAATAATAATAGAGATGTTCAGGATTTACAGAAATATCAATTTGATGAATCGTTTTGCCGAAACACTTTGATCGCAATTGGCGAGTTAGAACTGTTGTTTGAGTCCGTTCGGGAGTTTGGACTACGGAACAATATCGAAACTATCATAGAGGACCAAGGTGTTCATGATCAGGTCACCATGGAGTCGTTCATAGGGAAGAAGGATGACTTGATATTCAATAAGATTTTGAAGTTCATCATTGGAACCGATGTGCCTACTCTATAGTGAAAATGAAGATTCATTCTATTTCTACTGATTATTCTAATACAAGCATGTTCTATACTTCATGAATTAATGTCATCTTTTTTAAGACCTAGCTGCAAGGCTATTTCTAAGCATGTAATACCAAGAATGTTGGTGACAGATGAGCTGCATCGTAGCTAATCCATCTCAAATATATATTAGTCCTCAATTTGTTCCAATTCATAACGTCCATGTTCACATACCCGAAATGAACTAAATTCCTGAGATTAACTTACTAGTTTCATACTGATATCAGATGAATTCAGTGGTAAAATCCTCTTATCACGTGATCCGATCATGCTATATATGTTGCATTACCATAACCACTAGTACTTACCAGCATATTACCATAACCACTAGTACTTACCAACATGCATTTTCATAACCACTAGTACTTACCAGCATAACCATGGTTATTGTAATGGTTTACCCGGCCATGCTGGTAACCACTAGTCATGGTTATGGTAATAAAGTGGTCATGAACATGCGACATACATATATTTCATGGGTTTATCGGAACTATATATTATTTTTTTTTTTTTTTTTTTTTTTTTTTTTTTTTTTTTTTTTTTTTTTTTTTTTTTTTTTTTTTTTTTTTTTTTTTTTTTTTTTTTTTTTTTTCGATGTTTGTTATTGATGCTTTGTGGTGGTTGTACATAGATAAGTAACTCATATACTATTAAAAAATTGCATAAATTTTTGGTGATATTTTAGCTAAATTTACCTTACTTGTAAATATGGACTCAAAAATAAAATACTTCGAAATCAACAATTTTTAAGTTTTTATAGCTGCTAAAAGTCGTAATAGAGATCATAGAAGTATGCAGAACATTCATATAGTCCGTTTAGTATTTTCATGAACCATTTCTCAACACAATCAAGGGCAATATTGAAGATTTATTAGCATGTATACCAGCCGCGGGCCGCGGGACACTACAATGTTTTGGAAATTTAACGGGAGAAATCCTCAATTTTATACGTCATCAGTTGAGGCAACTTGGCCGAGTGGTTAAGGCGAAAGATTAGAAATCTTTTGGGTTTACCCGCGCAGGTTCGAATCCTGCAGTTGTCGCCATTTCTTTTTTTTGCTGCCGCTACCGAAAATAAGCGAATTGATTCTGTTGGAAATGCGCTGCTTTGGTGCCTTTTATTTGAATCCCGAGGCAGGATCTCTGTTGGCTTTGCGTAGTGAGGGATCGATTGAAAGCTTGTTGATAATGTAATTGTTGTATGAACAATAGAGGTGTGTCATCATTACAAAACGTAGCAAATAGGTTCAGCTTTTAAGCAATTTCTGTATTAATAATGGTTAACATTTCACGGATTGTGATTCGGATTTTGTACGTTGCTGTCACAATTTGTTATCAACTCCGAAAAAACGATTGACTTTTTCCATTCAATTTCTCACTTTAACAAACATTATCAAAGAGGCAAGTAAACAGGTTCTTCAATTGATTCATATATTCCAGACTACACATAACTGTTGCTTATTCGGCAGTCTTAATTTATTCATCTCTCATACAGTTACAAGAAAAAAAAATCTCACACTAGCAACAATGGTGTATCCAAATCCTTTAGGCGGTATCACAAGAAGATTGAATCCAACAACAACAATTCACTCAACAGCTTTTAAAAGAGGAAGCTGTTTGAATCTTGGGAACAGATGTGCAATTATCAATATTCCAAATACAAATAAACTAGTCATTTGGTCTTCAATCCCAGTTGGTGAAGAGTTCGAATCCGCTGTTGCTAAAGCTTCAGAAAATTTGACAGGAGAACCTGATATCATTGCAGGGATCCTACCAGATAAAGAGCATACAATGGCAGCTATTGGTCTGAAACAGATGTATCCTAATATTTTCCTCATTGGGCCTTCTGGTATAACAGATAAACCTGAATTGAAACTAGATTATATTTTCCAAGATGAAGAAGCTAATAAAGTTGTTTCAGGTATTTCAATCTTGAAAGATTTGACAAATTTAGATTTCGTCTTTTTGAACAGTCATGCAAATAGAGAACTTGTCACGTTTGATAAGAATTCAGGTACTTTATTCGAAGCTGATTTGTTGTTTAATATCCCATGGGAAGGAACTACCAATAAGGATCAATACCCAAATTCTGATCAAAATGCAGGACTTTCATTCTTGACAAGATTTATGAATCCAGATTCAAAAATTGGATCATTTTTATTAAGAAAATTAATCCCAGCAGCTCCTGAATCAAGAAGAGGGATTAGTTCGATTTTCAAAGAGTTTGACTTTGTTACAGTTGTTCCATCTCATGGTAATGTGATTGAACAGAATGCCAAAGAAGAGTTCAAGAGAGTCTTTGGATCTTATTTGTGATTTCTCCAGCCTAGGATAGCGTAACAATATTTATTAATGTTTCCTCTACGATATTTTTCCTTTTCAAATTGATTTGATTGATCTAGTTTAATAATATACACAAATGGTTTAAAACTTTCAACAACTTCGTAATGCTCATCCTTTTATATTCCTTTTCTTTTATTATCTTCAAAACTCATCCCATTTTTCATCTTCCTTTGCTGCAGCTTTTCTACCTGATAAACCTTGTAATTTAGTCTTTTGCTTTGGACGTTCAATTCCAAAAGCTGGCTTGATACCATCTTCATCGTCATTGGCACCTAGATCATCGAACAATTTACCATACCTACCAGCACTATCTTGTTGTTGACCTGTTAGGTTCTTGTTCAACTTGTTGAAAGCATCATAACCATATGCACTTGTTTCTTGAAATCTTTGACCAAATTGTGCAGCAGCTCTCTTTGCTTCGCTGGCATAATCATGTTCACCCAATTGTTGTACACCAGGCTTGATGACAGATTCATGAACTTCTCCCACAGATTTAGTAACGGTACTGGAAAATAAGCCCCAACCTTTTGTAAAAGTACCTAATGGATCATTTTGGAAATTATCCAAAGTGAATGCAGAGAAGGAACCACCACTCTGTTTTGATTGTGGTGCTTGTGGAGTATTACCAAACCCAGCATATTTCCCACCTTGACTTGGTGCAAGTCCATCAGGTCTTGAATCATTTCTAGCACCTAAATCGGCAAAATATGTTTCATTTTTAGCCTTTTGATTATTTGGTAATGTAGGTGTACCTTTTCTTGAAGTAGTTGGTGTGTTGGTATTACTCAAAGACGACTGAGTATTGTTATTGTTGTTGTTTGATGCGACACTTTGAATTTTAGGTAGCTTGGAATAATCCCTTGGTGTAAATGGTTTACCTTCTATTTCTGCAGTTAATTTTTCTTTATAATCTTCAGCAACTGGATTGTCATATTTCACTTTAGCTTCAGATTTCAAATCGATCCCATTCGATTCCAGATATTCAGCACATTTCTCATTACCACCAACTTCCATTCTTGAGATCTCTTCAGGTTTGAATTGATCCATTGTGATTGATCTAACAAATGAGATATGGACACCTAATCCACGATGAACACCGGCACATTCAAGACAAATGAAAATACCAAACTTAGGAGAAGCCCATTGGGGATTTGGGGCATTACAATCAAAACATCTCTTGTTCCCTCCAGTTTTTTGCAAACCTAGTAATTTCCTTCTAGTTTCTGGGTCAACTGTCCAATCTGATCCCATATTGATATGATTGTTATAGTGGATTCACTTGATTATTTTTAGTTTCGTAGTAGGGATACTTTGCTTGGTTTCAGTCAATTATCAAGAGCACACACAAGCCTTTTAAGTCGGTTTTATCAAAGCTCGAGACCTCAGATACTCTGAATTATGACCACAGTCGTTGGTTATCTATCGTCTTTGATTCTTGAGGTGACGTTCAAGTTTCAAAAAAAAAAAAAACAGATTCGCGGAAGGTATATCGCGAATGTGTTCTGCGATTGAAACTCCCGAGGCCAAAACTTCTGTGGGGATAACCCATAAAAGAGCTGTTAGATCCTGATTTGAACCATTAATTGATAACATTTAAGAGTCCAAGTAATAATCAGATTTATAATGGGGTTAGATCAATCATACTTGCAAAGAAGCACATACAAACCAGACATTTTCAAGGGGAAAGTTGTATTTGTCACCGGTGGTGCTGGTACTATTTGCAGGGTTCAAGCTGAAGCTTTGGTCCTACTAGGTGCTAATGCTGCAATTGTGGGTAGAAACCAAGAGAAAACGGCTAAAGCTGCTGAAGAGATTGGTCAACTAAGAGCGGGTGCTAAAGTCGTGGGGATCGGTGGTACCGATGTTCGTAGCTTGAAGAGTTTACAAAGCGCTGTTGAACAAACTGTCAACGAATTGGGTAAAATTGATTATGTTATTGCAGGAGCTGCTGGTAATTTCTTGTGTGATATCAACTCTTTATCTGCAAATGCTTTCAAATCAGTCATTGATATTGATCTTTTGGGTAGTTATAACACTTTGAAAGCCACTTATGACCAATTGATTAAAAACAAAGGTGAAATTATATTCATCTCTGCAACTTTACATTATTATGGTACTCCATTCCAGGTCCACGTAAGTGCTGCAAAAGCCGGTATTGATGCATTGTCTCAGACAATTGCCGTTGAATTGGGTCCATTAGGTGTCAGATCAAATATTATCGCACCAGGTGCCGTTGCTGAAACAGAAGGTTTCAAAAGATTAATCTCGGGGAAAGACGCAGCTGCTGTTCTTGAAAGAACCCCATTACAAAGAGCTGCTTCAACAGAAGACATTGCCAATGCCACAGTTTTCTTGTTGTCTCAAGCTGGTGAATATATCTCTGGTGAAAAATTGGTTGTTGATGGTGGCGCTTGGCATATGGGTAATGGTATCTCAAAAAATTATCCACATGATATTGTTAAAAGATCGAAAGGTCCTTCGAAATTATGATTACTACCTTGAACGTTTTTAAATAGTATATATCAAATACGGAAATTGAAGGTGATAACACATCATGTATATTTATACAAACAACCATTATGTTACCAGCCCTGTCATGAAACGTAATCGTTGAGTGTCAAGTTAACTGTTGAAATCTTTCTTCAGTTTAGATGCGAATTTCTTACCTGCATTGGAAAATTTTTTACGCAGAGAATGTAGATTCTTCTTTTTAACATCTGGCGACGAAACATCATAATCTTCTTCAGCTCTTGTTCTTTTCTCTGCCAAGTTCTTCATATCAGCCGTCCCATCCCCGTTACTATTGGTATCTTGTTCTTTCAAAATCTCTTCGTTGTCCAAGGCATCCTCTTCATTCAGTGGTTCAGTGGCAATGTCTATTGGCTTGGATAGAAAATCTTCATCGTTATCTTCATCACCCCTATTGTTCGTTTTATCGTCATCTTTCACAGCACGAATCAAATCTTCACCAGATGTGACATAATCAATTGATTCTAAACTTGTACGAAATTTGGTAACAATGTAGTTTGCTAATAATTTGACGTTTTGCCTCTTTTCAGGTTTCTCAAGACCCAATAAGACAAGTTCTAATAAATCTAACACAGTGGAACTTGCTAAATTTGAAACACCATTAGTCTCATCAAATAATTTGAAAACTTGCTCTAGAACATTATTTGAAATGATGTATCTCGTATAATAGTCATCATTCAACATAATCACTGATTTGATACTTCTGACAGCAGCCAATCTTAATTGTAATTTATGAGTTGGTTTTACCAATTCAGTTATACCCAACAATACATGATTTTCAAGGAAGAAAGACCTTGAAACTGCCTTGTCCTTAGAGCAAAAATTGATCAATTCACACAAATAAGTGAAAAAATCTTCAGGTTTGCCCTTATATTTATTTTCCTCACCATCATTATGCAAATCGATTAAAGGCTTGAAAAGAATTGGTGCAACTTTAGTATAAAAGGCATTGGAGAATTTAGCTGTATCCAATTTATCACTCATAGAATCGTCTAAATTTCTATGATTATTCATCGATGACATTGGATCCAGACTTTTGACAGACTCCAATAACGATTTCAGGTCTAGTGATGATTTAAGTGCTTCAAATGCTTGAATTTTCAAGCCAGGATCATTATCTTCCAATAGGAAATGTGTCAAGATCAAGGATAAAGTCATATCTTCAGATAAAACAATTTTTTTATGTCTATATGTAATTATTGGGGGAGCTTCTTCATCTTGTTCGTAATCATCTCCATTGAAAAAATTCCCACCTGATCCACCACCATTTTTGAAAGTATCATCATAATCGTAATAATCACCATCATCATCATCGTCGTTGTCATCATCACGAGGAACGCTGCCATTCGTGTCGTTGTTATTCTTTTTATTATGTTCAGCATCATCATTCCCTTCCTCATCGTCATCGTCATCATCATCAAGAACGCCATTAACTAACAAAACGTCATGTTCAATAATTGTTACGATCAATTCAGTTCCAATAACCCGTATTTCAACAGAATTATCCTTCATAACAAAATTTATGGTTTTGAACAAACCTTTCTTGATAAGACTTTTAAAAAAGCTTGTCTTTTGATGAGGTTGTAAATTTTTAGCAATGAGAACAAATTGATGTAGTAATTTTATCCCATCTCTTTTCCTTATTAAAGAATCTTCAGTATCTTCCTTTTGAATTTCCTGTCGATCTGGTGAGTCCTGATATAGTTTGAACAATTCATTGATGAAACTTTCTTTTTCCAAAAACTCAATAATTTCCACTTGATTGAAATGTATCAATGTTGATATTAAATTAAAAGTTGGATCATCGAGTAATCTCGCCAATACAACATCTTTCAAAAACTGAAGTTTGAAAGTTTTCTTGATCAACTTTTTGATATGTTCATCCTTGACAGGTAAGATCTCTTTGAACTTTGTATCGTCTCTCAAGAAATTCCGATGATTTGATTTATACTGAGGATATTCTGGATCATATTCCAAAATTCCGATGACGCCCATTATGTTTTCATCATCCAGAATCAACTCTATTATTAGCCCCTCATTATATAAGATCAAGGTTTTGATGATATTGCACAACATGTGTAGGTTTTTGATCTTTCTTTGCTCTTCATTTTCATTGAATAAATTAATCAATTTTTGAATGTAGTCGTTAGATTGTATGAAACTTGAGATTGATTGTTTATGATATGACGAATTTGGATGTTCATTAAGACAATTTGATATATAGCTCAAATCCTCCGATTTTGGTTCCAAAGGCGGGAAATTTATGGGCCCTGTGATTAGTTCATTCATATCTCCATCTACTTCATTCGATATCACTGATACCAATGAGATTTTGGGTGCAAATTTGCCTCTATGACATTTGACAATAAAATCACACAACGACAAGCATCCTTCGGTCTCTTGGAATGACACTGCAATATTATGACCTTTTAAGTCTGTCCATACAATCAAGGTATCCTGCTGCCTCTGAAACTGTATGGAGCCTTCGATTTTTGATTTCAACAATATATCTTCTTGATCAACTTCATTCCTTACAATAAGATACGGTGTTCGGTCTTCGTCAATTTCCCCGAAGCAAAAACCAGTACCTATATCTATCCAACCTTCACCCAGTAAGTATACTTTCACTCTCCGTAGCTGATGCTTTAAATTCTTTGCCATTGTGTTTATATGCGTGTCTGTGTGGTATAAATCTTGTTCTTTAGTTGTTTTACTTCAGATGCCGGATG
>JAJMFN010000097.1:0-12674 GCA_030574735.1 Hansenula sydowiorum
TTGAAGTTCAGATTACAATGTTGAAAGTTTGAAGCTGAATAAAACGAGATTGTTGCAACCTATCTCGACCAAAAACAAAGATTCAAGGGAGGAAAAGTATGTTGCAGTACAAAGTACTCATATCTTCGTCTGGTAATACCTGACCAGAAACATCCAAATGGGAGACACATTGACAGAGTGTTGAAGTTAATGTATTATTGTTATAAGTGTATTAATTATGTTAAAAGAGAAGAGTTCGGAGATTAGAAATTCAATCTAGAACATGTCCAAGAACACATTACATCCACAAACTGATATATGATCATGAGGAGAACTGATAATAGTATCTTCAATGGCTACAGTACCAGTTCTAAGGGAGTGAAGGATCATAATGAGGACACTGGCCAGTTACCCTAATCTATGACTGTGGACTCTGGAATCTTGATGAAAAGATCTTCTCGATGATTTCTTAACTTGTATATATCTATAATAAAGGGAGGAACTTTGAGGTGAAAGTCGTACACTAGAAGTAGCTGTGCTCTTTAAGAGGATATTTGTTGACAAGCTAATCTTGTGAATATTGTTGCTTCCTGACATATAAGTCGGCCCATCAGAATTCGATATGTCTAGCCAAGGATTCTCATCAGTTGAAGAGCTATTCGCCCAGATGGGTGAATACATGTCTGAAGAAGATAAGATAGCCATGGATAGAGCATTGCAAGATCATTACCAAGCTAAGTTCAAGTTTGAACAACAGTCAAGTGGTACATCAGATGAATCTACTTCTAAACATGCTCAAGATGAAATCCGGTTTCGCGATATGTTGAATACATTCTCTCAGGTTTGGATAGTGCTCCTACGAAACCCTCGTGACACAAAAAAAATAAGACGATTACGTCATTTCAAAGTTTTTCTTAAAATAATCAAAATCTCATCTCCATCTTTTTATATAAATGAACAGTTATATTACAACAGTAACAACGTGTAAGTGCTGGCATGTGCTCAGCTGATTGGGACTGTGAGAAGTGAGATCGTTTGTATGATATGATGTTGAGTTACCATGTGATAAAGAGGTGCCTAGACATTTGAGTGATTTTAGCTGAAGAGTGAAAGAAATGCCAATATCTTTTAGTAACCAATGTGACTTAAAAGCCGTGATTCGTGGAAGTAAACTATGGAAAGATATCCACAAATGCTTAAGGAGTAGTACTTATGACTGCATTAGTGTATCCATGTAGAATGCTATTTCAAATTCTAGTCCAAAACTGGCGATTAATGCAGCCAACGCCTGAAGGAAGGCCCATCTAGTGAACAACGGCGGCCACTTGACCTATTAATCATTTGAGAGCTCTAGGGTTTTCAATTCAGCCTCTTCTGTACAGCATTAAAAGCTCATTTGAATACTATCCAATCATGTCAATCGACTTCAGTGAGCGATTAGTGCTGTTAAAATTGAGTAGTTTGTGCTGTGTTTCACTACTCTTTTGCTCTGGTAAGCGCCACGTCATGACTCGGAGTTTTTCTTCTGACAGCAAAAAAGACGAAACCGGAAAAAGTATATAAAGAAGAGCGATCCACCAGAATTTACGAATAGATCTTGAATAAATAAGTCATCATTGATCAATTAACAATCAACTACATATACTATAACAATGCCTTGCGGATGCTCTACAAAACCTGAAGGATGCCAATGTGGCTCCAGCTGTACCTGTGGTGAAACCCACCCAGCCCCAAAGAACAACCACACCGAAACCTGCTCATGTGGTACCGACTGCAAATGTGGTACTACTTGTACCTGTGGTTCCAAGTGAAGATACAAAAATCATTACCACTAAATATTTTCATAAATTATGAAATCACAAAATATGCCTTACGTTGATGTTTATGAGATAAGTTTTAAATGAATACATAATATATTTCAAATCAGATTAAAACCACGTAGATTGACCAATGAATCGTCGGGAGAATTCGATACAAAAATCTTAAAATTCGCTTTTCCCTTCACTTAAAGTATCGGGGGTTATGTAAGCGGGACTAAGCCCGAATAGCCTAAACTTCCCAATTGGGAAGCTAACTTGTTTTGGTGATTGAATTTTAATTATATCAACAAAGTGTCAAAAAGATGGATCTTGAAGATTGTTCAATTCGACACTTTACTATGCATTGGCATCGAAGATAGAACTGAAACCATAGGTCTTGTGCCATAGATAACGTCCTCCTCACGACTTCCTCCACCTCCTCAGCTCATGATGATCAAGTTGCTCATCATCCAACAGATTTCACCTATTCGCTTCAGTTAAGTGATAAAGGAAGCGAATTTGATCATTATCAAAGATATCTTGTCGAAACTCCCACCAAGCGAATTATAAATACCCATCAAGATCCTCAATTATTCTTTCTTCATTCCCAACTCAACAACAAGTCAAAACTAAAGAACTACAACAAAACATCAACATGTCTTTTGAACAACGTATGTATTAGCCGCTGATGAAAGTGAAACATCGACACTAACAACAACAGCACACTACGATTATCACCCAAAGAAAACTGCCAAATTGATCCTAGCCCCATTTTCAGGTGGTCAGGGGAAATCTGGTGTTGAAGATGGCCCAAAATTCCTTTTAAGAGCTGGTATCAAGGAACAAATTGAACATTTAGATTGGACCGTTGATATTGAAGATCCATTGAAAAACTCTGATTATGAAGAACGTAAACAAAAAGACAAGAATGATAATTATGAAATGTGTAAAAGACCAAAAATTGTTGGTGAAGCTGTTGAAAAAATATATCATGCTTGTAAAAAAGCAGCTCTTGATGGACATTTACCAATCACGATTGGTGGTGATCATTCAATTGGTATGGGTACCGTTGCCGGCTCATTTGCTAAATATCCAAACGCAGGCTTATTATGGATCGATGCACATGCTGATATTAATACACCATTAACCACAGATTCCGGGAATTTACATGGTTGTCCTGTTGCATTTTTGATGGGTCTTGATGCTGAATCTTATCCACCAGAATTAAAATGGGTTCCAAAATGTTTAAGCGCTAATAAAATCGCTTACATTGGATTAAGAGATGTTGATGATGGTGAAAAAAAAATATTAAAAGAACATGGTATTGCTGCTTATTCAATGTATCACATTGATAAGTATGGTATTAATAAAGTTGTTGAAATGGCTTTAAATGCTATAGATCCAGATGGAACCACTCCAATCCACCTATCTTATGATGTTGATGCTATAGATCCTTTATACGTCCCAGCAACTGGTACTCCAGTTAGAGGTGGGTTAACTTTAAGAGAAGGTTTATTTGTTGCTGAAAGAATTGCTGAAACTGGGAAATTGATTGCTTTAGATATTGTTGAATGTAATCCAAGTCTAGGTGTTAATGAGACTCATGTTGTGGATACAATCACTGCTGGTTGTGCAGTTACAAGATGTGCTCTTGGTGAAACCATATTGTTGTGAATTTTTTTCGTATTGCATGACCTTGACCTTTCAAAATTCTTTCGCTTTCATATATTCTTTCTATGTATTTTAAATAAAATGTATTGCATATCTCAATTCAACGAATCGTAATAATTCTACAGTCATTCAAATTGAAGAAAATGAAATATATTTTAGAAAAACAATGAATTCAGAATGGTGTTAACATTCATGAAATATTAAGACCTAAACATGTACACTTTCAGTATTACTTTATGGCTCGTTTAGTTTATCAATATCTGAATTGATCCCAAAGCTAAAATCAGAGATCCAATGAAAATAGAGCAAAAGAACAATAGCGTGCTGATATTGTTAAATTTTCTCTCCAGTGATGGGGAGACATACATTATAACCAAAAGACTAAGACACACCAGTAAACTCAGTGTATAAGTTCAACAAAAAAACAATATCTTACTCATACAACATTTCAGCAACAAAAAAAACCGCCATGGCTAACTAATAGTTGAAATAATCTGGTCAGATAAAAAGGGTTCAGCACATGTGTACCCCCATTGAATTTCCATTTTGGACATCTTATTGAAAGTATTACCAAAGGTTAAAATACCAAAAACTTCACCCTCTTACTTAGACCACATCAACCTTGATGCTGCAAATTGCACCAACAATGTGTCAATAATAACAAAATGTCGCAAAATGAGATCATCAGTTTTAAGATCAAGATTAGAGAGCTTAGTAATTGTTAGTATAGTAGTGCCCTTAATTCGGATAACTGTGTTCAGTGACTCCTGGCGAATTAATCTGTCACCATGTCGACGATATTCCAGAAACTATAGTCCTACGATGTTCTAGGAATTATAGTCCTACGATATTCTAGGAATAATATCGTCGACAGTACCCGTTTAGTAGTCGTAGTTGGGTCTCGTAATCAGCCTTCAAAATAAGTGGCAACGTCAAGTGATCTGTTCAATTCCGGGGTGTGGAATAGACCTTGCTTATAATTGACACAAACCCTGTCGTTTAAAACAGGCAAAACTAGTCGATAGGATAGTCAATTGAGTATTAGTAGGTAGAAGCTAGTAGTGCAATTGGTTATTAATCATTGAACTAAGATCTAGAGCAAATTACTTTGATGATTTTTTACTAGAACATTCCGCAATTCTATTGTTGTGCGTTGTGCTTCTTGTCACTGTGCCTTCACCGTGATTAAAAAACAGCAAACCGCAATTTCAACCAATGTACCAAAGTATAAAAAGCCAAAAAGTTCCACAGTTTAAACAAATCCAGTTATCAAGTTAATCAAAAGAATTCAACTTTAATAAATTTCAATTGAATTATAATTATCACAATGGCCACCAGATTATCAGTCTTAGCAAGCAACATCCCTCCTTCTGTCAACAAGGATAAGATTCAAGAATTTTTTTCCTTTTGTGGAAAAATTGATCGTATTGAAGACTATAAATTAAGCGCCCAAGAGGGTGAAGCAGTTTATCAAGTTTTCTTTGCCAATGAATCTGCTGTTTCCACTGCTTTATTGTTGAATGGTGCTGAATTGGGCGGGTCTCAAGTCAAGGTTTTGCCTTTCAACGATGGTAGAAACCCAACTGCTGTTGATCCCCCAGCTTATTCCGAGCCAGCTGCCGCTAAACAAGCACACGTTGGTGCTGTACCAACTCCTGCTAATTTGAGTGAAACCGCTCAAAGTATTCAAAACACTCCAGGCGCCAACAATGATGATATCGATCAAGAATCTAAACCAAAATCTGCAATTTTCGCTGAATATTTATCTCAAGGTTATGTTATTGGTGATCAATTGATTGAAAAAGCCATTCAACATGATAAACAAAATGGTTATTCCGATAAATTCACCAAATTTTTGAAAGATCTAGATGATAAATATCAAATTCAAGATACTCAAAAGTCACTTGATGATAAATATAAAATCAGTGCCAACTTGAACAAGTACTTTGAAAAAGCTTTAAACACTGGTGTTGGTAATAAACTACATGGATTCTATACGAATGTTGTCAGTGACTCTACTGAAATTCATAATGAAGCTAGAAGACTAGCCGATTTGAAGAAACAAGAAGCTACCCCGGGTGCTTCAACCACAACTTCAACAACTCATTAGATCCTTTGCCTCAAATATTGATTGACTCAAAAATGAACTGCTTTTCATCTAATGCCTCAACGTACATAATTTGATTTATAAATTTTTATTTGCTTTTTGTCTAATATTCTTTATATTATGATATATTTTTTGAACTATCGTAGCGTCTTATTGTTCACCCCCTTAAGCGCATTTGATCACGATTACGTAAACAAGATATGTGTGTTGGTTGGCGCACTATTTACCGTCTTCCTAAACTATAGTGTTACTAAATGTAATGAAGTAAATCTACTAGAGTTAATTGAAAGAGTAAAAGTGCGATCCTTTCTTTATACAAGAGGTTTCTCATGAAACATGGGAAACCGTTGATTTATATAAGAAAGGAAAATGTAGAATGAAAATCATCAAAAGGGATGGAAAGAATGTTAAAAAGGTGTAAAATAGAAGTAGATAAAACAAACCGAGGATTCGGAAATGTGAGATAACACAGATAAATAAACTACATATGGTATGGGCACTGAAGTATTATCTAAGAATAAATGCAAAAGCTTGAAATTAATACTGTATTAGGAATTTTAGAGAAAACGCTAGATCAAATATTATTCTTGGGCCATGTTTCATTAAAGTAGTTGATATCATTATCAAAATTGAGTAATTGTTGAAATAAATTGATTATCTTTTCTCAAATTTATCTACCTTATTTAATTGTTTAATACTTCAAAATTAAAACTTTTTAAATTTGATTGGAAAATATTCACTTATATTTCAATATATGAATACTTTAATGCTGATGTTAATACTTGTATATCTTGAAAACATTTCTTATATACCATACTTTCAACGCGCCCATTGAGTCAGACATATTATGGAAACCAGAAATTGAGGTATAATGGTGAACCTCCAAATTGGTTAGGGAAGCATCAATATTCTTTCCAAATTAGATAATTTATTACATAATACATATCCTTTGAAGATGGCGTGCGTGCACTTGTCTTTTGGGGTGCACAAAATTGAAATCTTGTTCAAGATTTCTTCGGGAGTTCGCTTTATTATGGGAGGGACAATTTGAAACATGTATTAAAACCAATATCAGAAAGTAAAAAGTAAACAAATGTTAATTTCTTGAGTACAGAAAGACAGAATTGTTGAATGATATTAATAATGAACTACATTCATTTACTCAGATATTTCATAAAACCTTGCCTGAATTCGAAGTTTCTAGGGAATGTAAAATCGACTTACATAACCGAAAAATTAAATTTTGAGTACTTTAAGTATTACATCACGTTTATTTATTTTGGAAAAAAAAAATGCTGATGTAAGTCAGCAGTAACATGTTTGAAAACTGGATCAGAAGTATAATCAAAAGTAGAAGTATCAAAATGAGAAGAAATAGTGTTGATGGAATGAATAATATCTTTGTGAACAGGTAAGCAGGACAGATGATCAGCAAGAACATTAGTAACACCAGGTTTGTAGTAAACTCGGATGTTGGATGAGTATAATGTATGAAACCAACGTTGATTTTTAGCAGTGGATAGATATATTCAATGTCTACATTGCTGATTCTAAAATTTAAATTGATGTTAGCGCATTAATCACTTTTCTTGGTCGAGTTTATTGCTGTTGAATGCATTTTTATTTGATAGATCCTATCTCATTGTTGAGCATGGCCACATCCTGGTCCAACTCATTAATATCAAGATATTATGACGTGCTCTTTATCCTTACGATGTGAATACATATATCACTTCGATTGGTTTTGTTCATTTGTTATTAAATGACACTCATTGAATGTGAATATACAATTAATTTTAGTTCGAAAGAAAAAAGTAAGAAAATTAACGAATGCTACTCCCAATGTCATATCTAGCTCTATATTTATGATGGTACAGAAATATTGTACTTCGTGAATATCTAAGCTATAACAGCCTCGTCATTAGTTTCAACAACTCGTTCTGGTGACCCATTAGCGCTATTATCATTCTTCTTGGTTAACTCTTTTCTAACAGCAAGAACATTATCAACAATAACAGCATCAACCCCAGCTTCCATTTGTAATCTTGCATTTTCAGGATCATTATTCAAAACACCGTAAGTAAAGCATACTAGTCCACTTGCCTTGACCACTTGTGCCAATCTTGGACATTTCACAATTGGTTCAGCTGCTGAAACGATCCCTAATAAATTCCATCTTTTAGCAAATCTAACTGCACTTTGTAAGGATCCAGCACGAACATCTGGCATGATATTCGTACCTGCTTCAGTTAAGAAAAGAATTGGAATTGATGGTTGTTTCAATGATAAAAGTAAGCAAGCTTCTGGATGGAATGATGAAAAAATAATATCACGTCCTTTGGCATGATCATAAACAATTTGTAAAACTGTATCAATCCAGAAGTTTAATTCAACCATAACCTCACCGATTTCATCCTCTTGAGCTTCATATAACAATGGGTATTTACATTCAATGTTGAATCCAACATTTTGAGGAATTTTTTTGAATAACTCTTTTAATGTAACAAATGAAGATGCAATTGAAGAACCACGTGAATTACCTTTAAAACCCAAATCTTTATAAGTCTTGGTCAACCTCATTTTATCAATATAAAACCCATCATCTTTTCTTTTTTTGCTTGAATCATCAACTGTATTATAAACATAATGTGAGGCAGATCTTGGTCTCGTTACAAATTCATCATCTTTAGATCTTTTATTATCTTGATCTTTTTCGGAATGGTTCAAATTCAAAAATTGTTCTAATGTCAATTCATGCATTGGGATATCTGCACCTGATTCAGCAACCAAAAAGTCATGATAAACAACTGGAACATTATCCTTGGTCAACTGGACATCAAACTCAACATATGACGCACCTAATGAAGCAGCTGCGATGAACGATTCAACTGTATTTTCACCTAATTGTAAAGAGTTTCTGGCATCAACATTTTTACCAAGACCTCTATGACCAATAACCCTTGTTGAAACTAATGATTTCCAATATGCTTCAGTTCTATTCAATGTCATATTTGGATGATGGAATGGTGTAACAACAAGCACTTCGAATTTCAAAGTTCCCAAAACGTCTAATGTCTCAGTTTCAATGATTGGAATAGTAACCACTTTATTCAACGAACGACGGTTTTCACCAACTTTGGTATAGATTTTATCCAATAATGCAACTGCCCTACCAAGTACTTGTTTATGCTGACCTCCATAGGTTGGAACAATATCAAAATAAATGATCTCATCTTCTGGGTTAGATTTTTTGGAGTTAATGGTCAATGGTTCGACATCATCAATTGGTAAATCAATAACATGTGGAGGTTCACCAACTTGACTCTTGGCTCTAACGACTAATGATAAAGCTGTATCTAATTCTGTTGAATGAACTTTAGATATTGGAACACGATCTAATACAACAGCTTGATTACCTTCTCTTATATCGTTTGAGCCAATCGTTATAATGATAACAGATTCGTCCGTTAGATACTTATGACCAAAGGATTTGATGGGTTGACTTTGTTTAGGTTGTTTGGATCTAATGGCTTTGTAAATTTCATCCTTATGAGCAGCTGTATTGTTCGATTTTAGCTTATCAATTGAAGAACTTGAAGAGAAGACGCCATTGACTTTATCAACAGAACCAGTGGAACTATTGTTCGATTTGTATGTATTTTCTAATTGCTGGAAACGGTCATAGTTCTCAGGTCTCAACATATTAGCAATTTGTAAATGGCCTCTTAAACACGCGTGTTCCATTGGTGTCCAGCCACTTTCGTCTTCAACACAATAGTCTGCGCCATGTTTTTTCAATAACACAACAATTTCGTATAATCCCTCCACAGCAGCGATGAAAATTGGAGTCCATCCAAATGAGTTTTCACCAATCTCAGTATTTGCCTTTTCAGTTAATAGGAATTCCACAGTTTTACCAAAGTTTAGTTTAGATGCAATGTATAACGCAGTTTCATGAGTATCAGGGTCACAATAATCAATATTTATACCTTGACATGCTAATAATGTGCCCAAAATTTGTGGTGAGTCTAATCTAGCAGCCAACAAAAATAATCTTGGAGAAGTTAGTTTTCTATCAGAATTCGAAACTAACACTTCCACAGTTTTTGGATGAGTACCTAAAACAGCCAAATGCAATGGTGATAATGATTCTGCATCACCCCAAACATTCAAGTCATCAATAGGAACTGTTGAGTCCCATTCTTTCCATGTCTTGAGAAAATCGATGATAATGGTGGTAATTTCTCTCAATCCAAACTGAGCAGCGTAATGTAATGGTGTTCTCTTGTAATTATCACGCTGTAATAAGGCAGGTCTTAAATGTGGTGGTAAGTTATTCAAAATGTATAGTAGTGAAGTTGGTGAATCATTCGAGTTAACGCCATCTGGCCCAAAAGCACCAATCAATCTATAGTTTGAGTCCGGTAACGCAGCAGGAGTCAAATTCAAATGATTCAAAGACAATAAGGCAGATACATCATCAGTTGACTTGGACGCAATATTGACAGGCTCGGTTGGTGTGTTTCTCTGGATTTGTTTCCCTAATGCAATGATATGATGATGGAAAAAATTTCTACCACTAATATCCGATGGATCCCCTAATGATGGTATGACTTCCAATATCTTAGCAATACACTTGATGGATTGTGATAGTGCCGCTTTGTTCAATAACGAGACGAGTAGTTTGACAGGAACTAACACAATAGAGCGATATTCCACGATCAATTGATTGATTAATGGAACTTCATCGTCTCTTTGTATAAATCCGACATATTTATCTGGGGTAACAGAACCACTCGATCTTCTTTGACCTAAAGTGCCACTTATATCATCGTTTTTGAGGTTTTCAACATGTGGGGATAACTTATTCAAGAAATCATTGATCGATGAAAGATCTTTAACTATATCAAACTCATTAGCGAAACCTAAGGGAAACACTCTAGCATTCAAATATGGGATTTGTTGAGAGGTTCCTGTCTTTTTATCCAACTTCTTTAGAATTTTGACAAATCCACGCTTGTTCAACTCACCAAACCATTTCAAATTTCTGAAACAAGAACGCAATTCAATCAAAACACCAATAATCTCCTCTAATTCTTCATGATCTAAAGCTTCCACATGATTATTAAAGGAACTAATGATTGAAGTTATTTTTTTCAATCTTCTATCATATTCAGAATATTGCTTGTTGTAGAAATCATCCACTTTTTCGATATTACGATCCAACGAAAAGAAAAATCCAGCTAATTCACTTTTGACTTGTGAATTGTTTAAGGAATCACTGAATTGTAAATCAACCACATCAGGATCCTGTTCTTCAACAGTTTTCAAAATGGATTTTTGTAATTTGGTGATAGACTTGATCTGCTTCTTCAAGTCTTTATAGTTCATATAGAAATGACTGTGTTCATATTAGTATTCCATCCCATACCTCATGCCATACCCTCTCGATATTGTACTTACCTCCATTCTGGAATTTGATGACTTGTGATGCTGTGGTATAATCATGTCAGTATGAAAGAGTTCGTAGCGCAAACATATGACAGCTTACGTTTTCCCAAACTTCATTCTTCTTGTACTTGTTCTTAATCTTTTCTCTATCTGGTTCTTTTAATTCTCTTATGTTTTCAATGGCGATGAGCTCTTCAGCCGTCTTGTGTTTCTCAATGTTTCACCAACTGATTTGTTTTCAGGTGGGGGGAAAACCGCTTAACTACTCTGTGATCTTTCCGCTTCAAAGAAAGATCAAACAAAATTTCTAGCTCAAGTTTCCTTTAAAGCTTTCACGTTTTGATTTTGGTTCAGCTTTTACACGTGTTTTCGCTTTGAGATGTTTTTCTATTTAGCCGTTAAAACTATTCATAGAGCTGAATTCCGGGGTAGATAAAATTTTGAATACCGAGATTCGGTATACTGTCTTACATAAAGCATTTTAGGGACAATATAGGCCATTTTTACGCTTGTTATATGATCAGTGTAGTTATATATGGGTAATAGCACTGGGCTCATGTATTGTATCGTATTGTTTGTAGTCATAATAGTCGTAGTTTCAATAGTTAGGACAAAGCCCGTCAGATTTTACCAATCTATAGATCTATATCAATCATTAGTATTCAGTTCCAAAATTCTTGTACTGGTGTGCTCTATCTTAGTACTCACATCCTGGACACTCAAATTGATAAACTGTCTTATTTCAAGTGTTAACCACACTTTAAACATTGCCAACTTATCTCCGTTTTTAATCAATTTTCCTCCATCGTGTAATCCCAATTGTCTCAATATAGGCAACGAACTAAAATCGCAAAAGAGTTAGTGTTCTGGCATCCCATTTAAAAAGGTAAACCATACGCACCTTGCAAAAAGATCCAGTGATGGATCCAACTGTCTTCCAATCCCTTCCAATAATAAAATCGCAACAACAACACTAACAAAATCCCCCTCCATTCTAACATGATGCGATCTAACCATACTTAACATCTTCTCTAACAAATCTCCAATACTAACGGTTCCTAGTGTGAAAGTACGTTGTTTTATCTTATCCACCAATCTTTCCACTTTCAATGCGAAAACTTCTTGATCAATGGCTGTCTCTGGAGTTTTAGATCTTTCAATCATCAATTCACCAGCTTTATACCCATCAAACTCTGCTAGGGAATTGAACAACGCAATGAAATTGACTCTATTCTTTTCATTCAGTTCCGTGACAAGTCCAGCATCAATATAACAAACCTCCGGGTGATATCCCTCAGCGTGTAGTTTATTTATTTCATCGGCCAATTTACTATTATCATTTTGAACTGTTCTCAAACCATTAGAAACTATATCTCTTTCTTTATCAGTAGACACAATTTCCGTTTGCATTTCGTTTGGTTTTACAAATCTAACGAAAATATTCCCAGCATGTAAATCCGAATGGATGAAATTGTTCAAAATCAACATTTGCAAAAATGAATCAATCACTTTATCACTAAGTTGTTTGGAGACTCCTTCATTGAGTTTTTTCGAATTCTTCAGCTCTAAAAATTTAGACATGGATAGCCCATTAACATACTCTTCAACCAAAATTGATCTATTGGAAAATTTTAAATATGGTTTGGGGAAATTCACAAATAAATCAC
>JAJMFN010000098.1:0-12661 GCA_030574735.1 Hansenula sydowiorum
TTCCCAGCACAATTTGAAGGTCTCAAGTTTTCAAGCATTTCAACATAATTGTCCTCAGACTCTTACACAATGAGTAGCATAGAGGCAAATAGGGGAGGAATTTGCACAACCATTGCCTCTCGAAGAGAACCACTACCAAATAGACTCCTCAATTCATTACAATATGAATTATCTCAGCTCATGCTAAACCCTACACCGGGAGTTTCATCATTCCCATCAAATGATAATTAATGATTTAACCAAATGGATCGGTACAATAGACGGTCCAAGGGATACTTTCTATCATGGATTATCGTGGAAAATCAGCATTGAATTCCCCAACGAATATCCCTTCAAGTCACCAGACATATCAGTTATTACGCCAATGTGGCATCCAAACGTTGGTAGAGATGGTAGTATTTGTCTTGATATTTTGCAGCATAGTTGGAGCCTCCGTTTCATTCACAATTCGAACTATCTTGTTATCTCTCTAGTCTTTATTGGGCGAACCAAATCATGATTCTCCTTTGAACCTGCAAGCATCCAATTGTTGGTTAGAAACAGCGGACGTTTTCAGAGATGTTGTTAAAACTTTCAAGAAAAAAACCTTCTAGTATTTGTTTGGAATGATGAGCAGATATTGGCCATACTACAATATGTATATCTTTAATAATAATTAAAACCCAAATGTGTATTATAATTTAATCCCGAACGTATCGCAAAACGATAAAATAATATAAAAAAAGAACCCTTAAAACAAAACAATATAGTATATATGACAAAACCCATAAAAAAACGACGTAAACAATGTATGATATAATGAAACAACTTGAACCTTATGATAAGAAATTAAAAATAAAAAAAACCTGATATTTCAAGCACCTAAACCAGCTTGAACTGTGTAATAAAAAAAGAATGTGTTTTCCTAATCCTTCTCTGTAATCTATATTTGCATGCACATTAAAATGATTGAACCCTTATTATTATTAAAATGATACTTAATTGTAACTCCTTTATGCGATGACCTTTAATCTTTTCCCTTTTCCTTTTGTAACTTGCTTCCGAGTGAAAAGTGTATGCAATTATTATGATGATGATATTGATCTTGATGTATTTACACGAAATGATATGCAGTTATAAAACACGCCCCTCCTTATGATATATTAATTGACCGTTGTCATGCTTCTTCCTGAAAGCTCCCTGATTGATGCAATTGTTGGTTGATAGGTATGATTCACATAAATTTATCAAATTTGTCATCTTTTAACCAACCAATTTTTTCAAAAGCTGCAAATAATCTACTAGCTTTATTAACATCAATTCTGCAAGATTTTTGAGCATCAGTTCTTCTGAATGGTAAACCTTTTTTCAATCTTGTGACTTTTTCAGCAAACAGTCTTCTCTTTGAATCCAAGTAAAGATTACATGGCAATCTCAAAATTGAGGCCAATGTGGCTTCAGCTGGATGTAATTTATCCACTAATGGATCATCAGCAAGACTCATTGGTTGACCTTTCCATTCAACTTTCAAACATCTTGAGTTGTTTGGTAATAAGTTGACATCTGGTGAATAATCTGGAATTGATTCCCAATCGATGACCACTGGTGGGGCTGCTGGTGAGGAAATTGGTTTTCTTCTCTTGATTGGTGGAGGTGTGGAGACTCTAGAGATTTCTGAATGATTGTCTAAAGAGTTTGAAGATTCCCTTACCAAACGACGAGTTCTGACTTTTTCATATTGACTGTTATAGTCAGAATCGCTATTGTAACCAACTGATGAAACATTACCAGTATCAAAGACAGATCTAATGTTTCTTCTTGGAGCATATCTTCTTGTAGCCAATTTGGAAATATGGCCATGATTTTTAGAAGCTGCACGGTTTGTATATTCTCTGATGAAATTGATTTGAGTTCTTTTGAAATTTTTAGCACCCAAGTTAGTCCATGCATTGATGTTCAATTGATAGCTTTCATATTTATCTAGCGGGAATTCACCAAGTTCAGTTTTGTTATTTGATAAAACAACAAAAGTATCGATTTTATCACCACCATTGTTCATCAGTTTGTTTTGTTGTATCTCTTTCAAGATGTTGTTGTTGGCATTGCTATTGTTGTTGTTTGATGAGATGGTTGTTGGGACCGAAGCGTGACCTGCACCAGTAGATTCTGCAGTGTGATAAGGAGATAATGGAGGCGATGGGATAGATTGATCTTCATGAAACAACTTTGGACCAATGAAATGGGATTTAGAATTCTTTCTTTCGGCAATTGGAATCTCATTTGAATTGATTTCTGGAGTCATGGCTCCAATGGAAAAATCTGAAGACATAGTTGTATAGATTAATTAAGCTTGAGATCTAAGAATAAGCTTGATGCGCTTTTGCGATTGATTGTGTGAATTGAATTCGCGACACAGACTTTGTTGCAGAAAAGTAGTAGTTTTGATTGATGAGATAGTTTGAACTTTTTGAAAGTTGATAATTTTGTGTAAAGATAAAGATAACTAAAAAATGTAAGAAAGTAAAATTAAAATAACAATTAAATTTCGAGAAGTTCTTATTTACATATACAAAAATTTTTTTATGATTTTTCTTTTTCCTTTTTATTTCTAAAATTTCCTAATCAAACGCGCGTCGCTGCCGGAAAAAGAAAGACTCGCTGCAAGCTAATGCGGATATCATCCAAAATGCCCCAAAAGTTCCTATAGAAACGAGAAATTGCGCAAAAAATGACGACCCCCAGCTGACTCATTTGGAGTGGGTTTGTTGGTGTTTGCGTGTGTATAAGCTCAATTACAATCAATTCTTTAGCACAATTATTTGCTGATGGAATTGTCATGATGGTTGTCTCATTGAGCCTCGGCTTTTTTGGGGGGCCATTGCAATGGATTGGCTTCCCGCCAAAACATTTCTCAAGTTACGATAAGAAGTTTGGGTGGGCTAGAGTTATTACATTGTAACTATGACAACATTTTGAAACATTTGCGTGATTCGTGAGTGCGCGGCGAAAGAAGAAGAAAAAAAGTGTAAATCTGTGTCTTTTGCGCAAAAACCTAAATCTGTGCGAACTCGATTTTACCTAATTTTAGTCTTTTGCAGTCATCGGAAATACAGCCTTTATAATTTGAATTCACTACTTGAAATACGTAGGTAATGACTTTTAATTTAGGTACTTACTATACGACTAAAGAGTAAGAATTTAGGTGACCCCGCATGTCCAAAAGTTTTTGAATTTACGCCACCATTTCATTTATCCAGCTACTATTAGGTGTCATGATGATCCGCAGAAATAAATTACGATGTGTCATTCCAATTCACGCGCCATTTTTTTTGGCCAATATTCTGGTGTAGCTTGTTGTTGTGTGCTGTGACAATCCCATGATAAACACAATGATAAGGCAAACAACTAATATCATTCGCATGTGTCATCTCCAGACTTCATACATGACGATAAAGTGGTGCCAAATATGTTCCGATGGCTCCAATATGGAATAATATGATCACGATATGCTTGAAAAGCCTGACTCCAAGAATTTCTAGAAAAAATTCATAGTGTCTCTAGTGTAGTACTCTAATCACAAATTGACCATACTCCGAATTTCCTTTGCTTTCGAATTGATAAGTTTTGTTTCTTTATCAACTCAGTTCCGATAATTGCTACGTCATTATACAAATACATTGGCAATCTAACTTGTTTTTAGTCAGCCTTCCTGGAAACAATTGTGATTTGTGGGTCATCATGTCAATTTTTGAGTATCATGATCTTTCTTTTATGTGCCACTTTCCGGGATTGCGCCAGGGTTCCCGATGCGGAAACTCGCCAGATTTTGCGAAATTATGAAACACATAAAACGAAAAAAAAGGAAGATACGGCCAGTGCCTTCAAAAGCCTTTTATTTACAATTCCAACAAATGGAGTTGAAGTAATGCTTAGCCAATACAACCATCGCTGATCTGGTGTAGAGTGCTTCTTTCCAAACTTATCTTACTGTGACTCTTCTAAATGCAATCACCCTTGAGTAATTGAGGCCCAATTGCATGTCTCTCATCAACAACCAAGCCATTGAGATATATTGTGACTATGGGAAGCAAAACACAAGTTGCCATCAAGTGGCTGCAACTCCCAATCCATCAACTTACTTGTTGTTAGACGTACTACGTATCTGGTTGTGCCATCACTGGCTAGATTAGACAGTAAGCCTGAACGTCATATTGGTGATTGGTTCCATTTTGTAGCGATGTGTCGCGGTGTCAAATATTTGCGTAAAAAAATTTTCACAAGTTTCCCAATCGCACAAATCCACAGAGCCTTTTTTTTAGTGGGATCGAGACAGCCAGTATTCATGCAGGTAATTTTTAAGATCCTGGGGTTCATCCATCATCAAATGGTATCATCGCAACCCATCTCAGTTGAACCTTTCTTCTCAACCTTTTCTCTCCTTTGTTTTGTGGTGTTATCGCTACTTCCCCAGATTTTAATGCACTGAAAAAAAATATTCAGTTTTTTGGCGCTAGAAAAAAACGGTTGCGAAGTGGAGACGCAGATCCGGATTAATTGATCAAAAGATAAAGGACCCTCAAGGGACTTCAGATCTTGTTCTTAAGATTAAAATCCATTCGAGGTTCTGTTCAATGTTTGGGCTAGTAGGAATGATGGAGAGGAAAAGTGTATGGTCTCGGAGTGTCTTTGTGAAATGCACATGTCTGGATCTCTTTTGATTAACCAACAAGTATCTCCTTGTTCCAATTTATTTCATCCCGTGTCCAAAGATCAATGATCTATGGAGAAGATCACAAAAGGGATCGCCCAACTACGTACTCGTATACAATTATGATTTCAAGTCTTATCCATTGATTTAAAAAAACGCATCATTCTCATCCTCCTCGTATACTCTTTCATCCTTTGGACCCCAAACATTTATCTTACCATCCACAGTGCCTGAATAATAAGTTGCACTATTGTTTCCAAGATATGCCAGGCAACAACTTCGACTATTCTCTTGTAAATTCTTGCGTAACCTAGCCACCATTTTACCATCAATGATTCGGAAAACTAAAATCTCTCCATTATCTGAAGGATACCAAAGATATTGTAATTCAGTTTCTTCAATTGGACTTAACAATATTGATTTAAAGCTTTGGTATCGGTTTCTAACGAAAGGACCAAAGTTTAATAACGTATTGATTCCACCAACTGCATTCAAATTCCATACTCTTATTTTTTCATCGTTCCCTGTCGTAACAAGTGATTTCCCATTTTCAAACCAACAAAGCCCATTGGCAGCTCTAGCATGTGCCTTAACATTCGTTTTCAAAATTCCAACTTTTCTACTATCATTCCCACTCACCAGGGAATTTTCATCCGTTCTATAAAGATCCAATTGTGTCAAACAAGAATCGGTTCGTCTTATATCCCAGATCCTAACCTCACCTTCAGAGCTCCCCGTGGCTAATTCATTGCAATTATTTGGAGACCATTTCACACTGGTTATAGCACCGTTGTGTCCTGTCAAGCTATGGATTGAAGATGTTGTTTTCAGATCCAAGATTCGAACATGTGAACTTTCAGTGCCCGTGGCGATTAATGAATGTTCACCAGTATTAGAAACATCAAAACAATGGATTTTTGAATCCAAGGCAAAATTGAAAGCTTCCTCCATAGTATTCGTATCCCATACCTTCAAGTTCATATCATAAGAACTTGAAAGAAACATACCAATATCAAATGGCCACCATCTAACATTTGTCACACCAAATTCATGACCCCCATTCGTCTTGTTTAAATCACTGATCAGTTCCGCTTTGGCATTGCCAACTTTCCAAACTTTCACACATGTATCAGCTCCTCCAGAGAGTAGAAATCTTTGACCTAACTTATCAAAATCAAGAGAATTAATTGATCCTACCGGTTTCCTTTTATTGATAAATTTGGGATGCTCTTGAGCTTCGAGGTTGTAATAAAGCGCCTCAGTTGAGGTCTGCTCAAAAGATTTGCATGTTATCTTGCCCAACTGTCTTTCTAGAATGGAGGATTGCATATAACATCAATGACAAGTCTAAGGATCGTTGAGCTTTACCTCTGGTTTCGAATTGAAGAATAAGTTGTGGTTTGGGGTCGAAAAGTGTATGTTTCGCCCTCCACCAAAAAAGTTGAAGTACGCGAATTTTACAACAAAACTATATCATAAGCTAAATATCTATTACGTGGAGCGTCTCCCAAATTACCATGTTATACAAATCAATGTAATAAGCTGATTGGGTGCTGGTCATCACTTTAAAAATGGGCAAACAAAAGTTTGTCAAGGGCTAAATGTTGAGTCATTTGCCGTGGTTGTCGTTGCTGTGGTATTGGAATCTATTGTGTTGGAAGAATTCGCTCCCGTATAATAGAATTCAAGTTGTTGCTCTCTAACTCTGCTCAAATACTGTTCAGACTCCAATCTGTTTCTTTCGTGGGATTCGAAAAAATCAATGAAATCATCAACCTCAACTTGATCACAATAATTGGCTCTAAGCGATTCCTTATCTGCATTGAGATTTTGTCTTGATTTCAAAATTGGTCGAACTATCGGTAAATCTTCTTCGAGGCTATCAACAATTTGGTCAATACAAGCATAATGATCTGAATCCTGCTGCAATGGGGAGAATTTGGATAGCTTTGATAATTTCAACGTTCTCAATTTCCGGTGTGTACTAGATGCAACATCTGCACTAAGACAAAGAGATCCTCTATTTTTATAGGTTTCCTCTCTATTTTGAATTGCGATTGAATAATCTTCATACGAACGTCTTTGGCTTTTACGTTTTTGGTACTTTGAGCGCCTAGATCCATCATACAACAATAACTGGGCAAACTTATCAAACTTAATTGAGGCTGTCCTTTCATCAATGTTTCTTGGTGACTCCGGTGATGTTACTAGAGGACTTCCATCCCCTCTGTAAGCATGTGTTCCCTTTACATTTGAATAGAGGAAATCATCATTTTCTGATTGGGAAGAAAAATCATCAGGTTCGTAAACTTGCTCAATCTCAAGTCCCTCTGACAAATTCTCAGCTAAGCCTGAAATTATGTTATGTTCTTGTTTCAATGCTGGTACAGATACTGATATTGGGGAATATGTGGAATGACTACTCAATGAGTTCATGTCGCCTATTGAAAATGTTAGTTGATTTAAATCCTTCGAAACTGGTTGTGTGGAAACTCACTAATTGAGGCCTTATCACCTTTGAAAACCGACATCACTCTTCTTAGAACTGAACGTGATCTTGGAAGTGATCCTTGAGATAACGACTCTGCTGAACACAGGTTAGTCTAAGCACTGTGGCTGTAATGAAGTGTTGCACGGGTTTTGAACTTACCTTCGAGTGGTGTCAATAATCCCTCGTTTATGGAGGCTGTTTCTAATTGTTGAAATTGTGAAGTGTCAAGATCATACTTTCCATCCTCCAAGTTGCAGATCTCATCGAGTGGGTTTGGTTGAACCTCTTCAGTTAGTGTTTCATCCTCCAAAGTCACCTCTGCCTCTTTTTCATGCCAAGTTGATGATTCTTCTTTGTTTTCGTTGATCTCATTTTCTGGACTAGGATTTGAGAGTTCTTCCGAATCTTCAACTGATGAATTGGGCATTTCCTGTGGTTCTAGAGACTCTGGGTCAGTTAAACTGCTCTCTTTTGGGCTAGACTTGTAGTCTTCGGGACGTTCCAGAGTATCAGAGTTTGTTACAGCTTGAATATCGGTTCCTGAGATTTGTGCTGGTCTAGCTATGAATTTTTCGCCAAGCAGCTTGGTATCAGAATCTCCTCTTGGATCATCTGTATCCTGTTGTACTACCAACTTGTCATCTTTGTCTTGAGTTGCAATGAATTCATCTATTTCATCTACCGCCTCTTTTCCTAAAGTTGAACTTGAATCGTCTGATAATGAAGGCAAACTAAAAATTTGTTTTCTCAACATTTGAAGGTTTTCATATGTTAGTTCATTCAATGGTGAATAAACAGGTACCTTATCATAATCTATACTTTTCCCAAGATCCAGATCTTTGAGCATCAAAGTGTCGTAAAAATCACCTATATTTTCGGTTCTGTACTGCTGGTAACAGGAAAAGGCATCGTCTGGTAATTCTTCCGCTGCTGGGTTTAATATCTGCTCTTCAATAAACCTAGATGGGCTTCTGTTGAATCTTAGTTTGCTCAACCGATTTTGTCTGCTATAATAGTTAAACTTGTTGACCCAACCTTGAAACGCTGCTAGCTTTTTCGTCTTAGATACAGGGGTGCCACATTGTTCAAAACTGCATACATCAGATGTCACTATTGGCGATTCGGGTCCCTGTGGGTTATGATTATCAACAACATCTTCTGTATAGTCACCAGACGCATATCTATACTGAGAACTAAATGGCTGATGATAAGTGTAGTCTCTTTTGTAACCCCGACCGGCAAAAACTGTGTGTAGTGAAAACTTCCTAACCTGTCTCTCACCATCAGCATTGTCAGTTCTAGAGACCTTTCTCATCGTAGGTAGCTCACCTGCGCTCTTTAACTGGGGACTCTGTTTTGGTGAACGTTGACGCTTCCTTAATGTACCCATACCAGCTAATATCAAAGAATTGGTATCTGCGATCATTTTCCAATATGGTTGATCTTGTGCAACTTCTGTGGTGAGAATGAGCTATGGACTAGCTAAATATGATGGAGCAAGCACAGCCAGTTAGCACTGATAAGTATAGTATTCAAGCCGTATAAACTAATTGAATGTCCATAATTTTTTTTCCTAAATCATAGTTTTCAAGATTTGGGTATTAGCATAAAAAATTTACACAAAAGCAAAAACCGGAGCCAGGACATCAAATCTTCTAGGAAACGAAGCAGCTGGTATGAAAATTGAGTTCACCTTACAAGCAGCAGTTTAATGTGAAAGGTATGCACTCTAATGGAACTTTGTAAGGAGAAGCCGCCATCTCAAATGTAAAACAAACCTCTATTTGGGAACAACTTTTGAAGAATATTGATATCAAGTTTCAAAGATTAAAATTTACACTATGATGAGGAAATTCACAAGATCCAAGGTCAACAGTATCTATTCAATTAGTTGCATTATATATATACCGCCTATTTCTTCTTTTGGGAAGTTGAGTTCTTTGGTAAGTCTTTCAAGTATGGAATGAATTCTGGTTCACCTGGGATGTATTTTCTTAAGACTTCTGGGATGACTAAACCATCTTCAGTTTGGTAATTTTCTAAAATACAACATAAAGCACGTTCAGTAGCACATAAAGTTGAGTTCAAACAATGAACGTATTTCTTTTCACGTTCATTCAATTTCTTGATACCGGATCTGATTTCCAAGTTTCTTGATTGATAATCAGTACAATTTGAACAAGAAACAAGTTCTTTGTATTCTTGTTGGAATGGGAACCAAGCTTCCAAATCGTACTTCTTAGCAGCAGCGTTGTTCAATTCACCAGAAACAATACCAACAACTCTATATGGTAAACCTAATGATTTGTAGAACCCTTCTGATAAACCAATCATACGATCAAATTCATCCCATGATTTTTCTGGTTCAGTTATACAGAATTGTTCAATTTTTTCAAATGCATGGACACGGAAAATACCCCATGCATCTTTACCGTGAGAACCAGCTTCTCTTCTGAAACATGAAGAGTAACCAGCGTAACGAACTGGTAATTGTTCAGCTGGACTTTCGAACCATTCACCTGCATGGTAAGCTGAGATTGGTTGTTCTGAAGTGGCAATCAAATATTTCTCATCCTCACCATCAATGACTTTATATAATTCTTCATCGAATTGGGATAACTGAGCAGTCTTAGCCATGACATCTTTGTTCATCATAACAGGAGCTTGCAATGGGACGTAGTCATTTTTGGCTAAGAATGATAAACCATAGTTAATCAAGGCTTGGTTTAAGAAAACACCGTAGTTTCTTAGGAAATAACCACGATGACCCACAATACGAACACCACGTTCTGGATCGTAACCATCCAGACGTAATAGAACTTCATGATGAGATAATTTGGCTTCCTTACCAGTAGCGGTGGCAGTGTTGTTGATTTCACTACCTTCTGGTTTCCATGTTCTTTCTAATTTGTTGTCATCTTCATTATTAGAGATGATAACAGACTCATGAACAATGTTACCAACAGTGTTGACTTTTTGACGTAATTGTTTATCAGCATCTTGTTCCTTTTGTGTCAAATCTTTCTTTTGTTGGGCGATTTCGTCTTTTTTCTTTAACAATTCAGAGGCGTCTTCTTTGGCTTTGTACTTCAAACCGATTTCTTTTTGTATTTTGTTACCTTCCTTGTTTAAGGCATCCAAATCAAATCTAATTTTTGTCCATTCTTTATAGTCAGCGATAATTTCGTCAACGATTTCAACTGGAGCGTAACGAGCTTGTTGAGATTTACGGATGATCTCTGGGTTACCACCCTTCTCTTCGATAAATTGTGTAATATCCAACATTTTTCAATTTAATGGCTTCGGATAACTCTTGAATGTAGCTTTGAAGGATATAGTTTTTCGTTTTCAACCTCATCAATCGATAAATAACACGAGAAAAAAAAATAAAAAAAGCGTATGAGCACACAACTCTCACGCCCGTCGGACGCACTTATGCACCAAACAAAATTCAACATTAACAAACAATTAAAGTTAATCCGATATTACTATCTAGTAGTCCATAATTTGTCCAGCTGACACTGTCTCCTATTGAAAATGTAATCCTTGGCCAATATTTGTTTTTAAAATTAATATATATGTTTTCTTTAATATATCTATTTATGGTTTATTTTAGCTCAATTAAAAGTGCTAACTTATCCATTTTTGAAAAATAGTTCACCTTTTTTAACTTGAAGTTGTTAAATTAGCCTTAAAAGACAGCAAGTCAATACCTTCAGTGCTAAAACAACCAATATATATGATAAAGCAAGATTATCAAAGGTTTAAAGCCTTCTAGTTATCAGTTTAGTATCATTTTACAAGCGTGCCCCACCCATTGGTGTATGGATGTACAAGCGGAAAAAGAGTGCTGTGCCACCAAAAACTGGATAATTATGGACTGATGGTCCAGAGGTTAGGACGTCGCCTTTACACGGCGAAGGTCCCGGGTTCAATCCCCGGTCGGTTCATTTTTTTGCCATTTATAGATTTTTGCCGCCAAAAAGTATATAAAGGCTAACAAAGTAGTCTTGTTAATTCTACAATGAATGACGAGTCAGTTTTTTTAATCGATTTGTTAACTATCTGTTCAAGAAAATACTTTCAGAACTTGGTGTAGCCCTTCCCAGAGACAAAAGTTGCTTCAACCGGAATTTCATCGTGCTTATTTTCTGCCAAGTCAAAATAAAAGTCCGCAGCACCCTCACCACTAGTTCCTTGATAAACTGGAGAACTATCGGAGTTTCTTTCGTCTGCGTAATAGAATTTGTAGCCCTCTTCAGCAAACAACTCTTGAGCAACACCAATGGCACTGAACACACCACTCTTACCGATACCAGTGACTGGAATGAAAGTAATAGGTTTCAAATTTTGAATATTACCTGTTAGGATGAAAGCTTTTGGCTTCTCATCAGACTTGATTTTTCTGAAAGCTCGTGCAGATTCTTGGATGGCTAAGAATGGGCTGGTAAGGTTGATAGCTTGATCTTTTTCGAAATCATTGACAGATATACCAAGAAAATCGTCAGCACTTCTGATGAAGCCTGAAGTTGCAGCAGCCGCGTTGTAGATAACGATTCTCGGTTCACCATACAATTCCCTAGTTTTGGAAAACACAGATGGAACCGTTTCTAAATTGGATAAATCGCCTTTGAAATGGTAGTGCTCATTATTTGAATAGCCTCCAACTGAAAAATCACTTCTTGACACAGTGACCACTTTGTAGCTGTTTTCTAAGAACTTTTTAGCAACAGAACTACCAACCTTAGGACCAGCACCCAAGATGATCGCAACATTCGAAGACATTATTTGTACTTTAGTTTAACTTTGAAATTATTTTATACTTCCTAGAGAGGAATCAAAGCCATTGTTATCTGTCTGGAATTGTTGCGTTTAAATAGATTTTACCACATACTCAAATGTTCACCGTTGATTCATGAAGGGTGAGTTGAGTGATAAGTAACATGATAGGTAACATGATAAGTAACATGATGGTGCCAAATCCGTCTTAACTCCTTTAGTTAAAAGTCCATAGTACAAAAAAACCTTTATTATTTGTCATACACTTCGGATTTGTAATATTACATCTGGGAATCGGAGGGGTGATTTCTCTTGTGGATAAACAAGCCGGAAGACTACTCTGGATCTGTGAATACTTAAGGAAATAACTCCAGAGTATTGTGTTTGACGAAATTTTATTCCAAGCCAAACCGCCCGTTGCACCTCATGCGATTTTGAAAATAAGAACAGAGGTGGTACGGACCTTCAACTTAGAATTGAAGACAATAAGGAACCAGTGTGCCCGTCCCGAAATCGACTATCTACCTCATCCACCATACAAACACAACTGGCTCCTAGCTCCACCAATATTGCATCCAGCTCATCCCAACAAACATACTCTTTCTCCACAGGACTTCCTCTTTCCACTGGTACCACTCTCTCCCTCGTACCGCCTCTGCTGAAAAACCCGCCCTTTATCATGATAATATATGTATTTATTTCGC
>JAJMFN010000099.1:0-12471 GCA_030574735.1 Hansenula sydowiorum
TAGCAAGCTTAATGACATGGAATTAGGCACATTGAACATCACAACAACAGCAGGAAGATGTATGTGGAGCATTGTAGAGGGATATAACTACTCACTGGATCATAGACCATGGATGACCAAGTGACTCTCTGACTGCTTCTGATCGCAGACAACTCTCTGTACCGTATACGACTCCCAACAGGAATCAATAACCAGTGACCCAGCTGACTCAGCATATGGATTTAACCACATTTCACCAATTCACAACCAATCTACAAACAACAAGGATATGGATCAATATTAGCTGTATTTCTACTAACAAAAGCTTTAGAGAACTCACTTAACCCATCATATCACCAATATAACCCCTCTATCGAACCCATCATCCTTCTTAACCCATCATGCCAATGCTGACATAAGAGCGGTCCAGGTCTAAGAAGGCCCCACCAACTGCACAAGCAAAAATTCAACTTGATCACGAGCTGAGAGAGAAAGTGTAGCCCAGTTTGTTGATGGTGTATCAAACCATGGTGTAGACACTGCGTACCATACTTCACTATATCACTGAATATCATCTGTTTGTATTACATTAAGACGATCGTAGGCTGCTATTTTTTTTGCGCCAATCCACGGAGTTACAAAGCTTTTCTTTTCACTTTCCACTACTCCAGACTAAAGAAATAGTTTGCATTTTAATTTCATCATCAAAATCAAATCTATAAACTCGAGCTCCTTACACCTTTTTACCAACCTTCCCAAACACACCCATCATAACCGTCTCCAACCCCATCCACACCGACACTGGTACCACTGCTCAACGCGCTCCTCATTAGAAACTTCATACCTCGTCCTAAGATCCGCTGCAAACATTCTGCTACGCTTAAACCCATACCTTATTGCCCCAAGGATTAAGCGCCATGTCACAGGTCGACTCGCCCTCAACATCAATCACAACCCCAACTCCATCTTCAGACACAGCCACACCAACATCGTCCACAATGACATCCTCATCAGACCAACAACAACAATTTAGAAACCCTCATGACAAGAAAGGTCGTTCCACTTCTTGTCTGCTATGCCAGAAAAGAAAACAAAAATGTGATCATAGACTACCTTCTTGTACAACTTGTATCAAAGCCGGAGTAAAGTGTATCCAGCCGGCAAAATATAACGTTAAAGTGCCTGAAAAGGATGAATATACAATCATGTTGGAGAAAAAAATCAAATTCCTTGAGAAAATACTAGATGCTAACAGTATTGTTATTGATTCTCAGAATGGGATCTCTAAGAAAAATTTCAAGTATAAAAAGCTTTCACCGTTTCTAGGGAATGCCGCTGCAGTTGCTGCTATTGCTGCTGGGAATCAAGTGAACGGCTCAATAGATATCCAATCAACAGGTCAAAGCTTGGTGGATAACAAGATCATACCTATACCAACGAACCGGAAATTACCCATACCAACAGATGACGTTGGGAAAAAATCTTATCTTTCAATAGATTCAACAGATTATTCCAATTCACTGTTTGCTAAATACAACTTGAAAGAATTTTTGAATTTTGATCCAGTGTTCGAGTTTGATGAAAAATTATCAAGAGCATTTTTGGATATTCATTTCACTCGTTTACAATTCAAGTACCCACTTTTGGATGAAGAAGAAATTTTCGAGTTCCATAACGCATATGTGACAAATAATTTGTCGGGATATATGAATAACAATGATCATTTCCATTATTGTTGTTGCCGAATGTGGATGATCTTTGCTATTAGTTCTTGCCTTCATATGACCACGGGGAAATATAATGGTCCCCCTCCTGCAAGATACTTCAGTACTGCCATAAGGCATATCACAAAAGCTGGTGTTATGAATAACTATCAAAAAATCGAAATTTTAACTTTGGCTGTTTTATATTTGATAAGAACTGATAGAGATTCGGTTTGTCTTTATGAAATCATCAAAGATTCTTTAAAATTATGTGTTAATATGGGTCTAAATAAAAAGCAAACCTATCAATATTTAACCCCTGAAGATCGAATCAAAAAAATGAGATTATGGTGGTGTGTTTATCTATTAGAAAGAATGATTACCATAGCTGTGGGGAAAGGTTATTCTTTAGAAGAATCTCAAGTTGATGTTGATTTACCACTATTTGAATTTGAGCCTTCAAAAGCCAAACATCCAAGTAATACAATTTTTATAAATCAATCAATCAAATTAAGAAGAATAGAATCAAGATTTGTGGAAAAGTTCCATATAGTGGGGAACGAAAAAGATGAACAATACATCCATAAAGATCAATTACCATTTGTTGAATCATTTTTCCAAGAATTGGAAATTTGGAGAGGTAATTGTGAAGGGTTCTCAAATGGAATTGAAAATGAAACATTGAGATTATATTATTATCGTTCAGTAAGATTGTTGATCCAACCTTTCTTGGAATTAATGAATCCAATGGATAAGTTATTCAGAGAATGTCAAGCTGCTGCTGGACAAATTTGCCAACTTTTTAAAGTTTTCCATGAAAAGACTGTTTTCGGTCACTCAACTACTGCAATTCACACAGTTTTCGTTGCTGGTGTCACATTGGTTTATTGTCTTTGGTTAGCAAGAAATAAAGATGATATGAAAAGACGCGCATTAGGTGATGTTTCCAAACATACTAGACCTACGGTTTCTGAATCTCTTTTCAATGGTTTAAATGATTTAAGAGCTTGTTCCATATGTTTATATGTTATGACTGAAAGATCTAAATTCGCCCTTATTTTCAGAGATACGTTTGATCAAATAATGACCTCTACAATTACCAATTTAATTGAAAGATGTGGCCCTGATTCAAGTGAATTGATCTATAATCCAAATGAACCTGGAATGCCACCAGCCATAGTTCGTCGTAATTTCAGTCAAGATCATACAAATGTTCCAAGTATTACTGGTGCTAATTCTATAATCACTGATGAAGAGAAATTAGAACAAGCTGAACGTAAAAGGAAACAAGGCCAATTACAAAAAAATGTTGTTCCTAAATCATTATCACATTTGTTGATAAACTCACCTCCATTGAAGGCAAGTGAAAGTCCTAAATTACCATTACCTGCAATGCCTTCGCCAAGTGATTTCCCAACACCGGTACAAGGTTTATCAAACTCCAATCCATTAAAGAGACAAAAAATGGATGATGATTTGACTTCATTATCAAGCTTACAATACTCGATGTATAATCAATCACCATCTTCCACTTCTCAATTTTCTGCTCCTCAATCAGTTTCATCCGCAACCTCAACAACAAATACAACTCAACAACAGAATGGTCCTACATCTCAATCCCAACAACAGACTGGTCCATCGGGAACGAATCCTTCTCATGCTCAATACTTCCCGATCGAGTTAACACCATTCAATGGACGTACAAACACAATGATCAATAACATTTCAGTATGGACTGGAGAATCTGGGGGACCACCAATCAGTACAGCATCGTTGTTTGATTATAATAATAAGAACAATTCAAGATCGATCCGAAATTCATCAAATAATCAAAATGGCAATAATCAAGGAAATGGTACTAATTTAGATACTTACCTTTGGAATGTTCCTGTTGAAGAGTTTTGGACAAACAATGATGACTATGGGTTCTTAGCATAAAACAAAACATTCTATCGATTCAAACAATTCTTTCTATGACATTAATGAATATTTGTGTATTATAGGATGTCAAAGTAGTTGTTGTAGCAAATTGAAGGAGCTTTCAAAGGTAAATATAAGCGATACATCCAGACACCGATCGACCGAATCACAAGTCCGATTCTCGTCCAACGACGTTATAAAGATTTCGATACGTTGTTATTGTCTTCAAGACCAAGAAGTTTAAGTATTGGGTTGAAGCTAGATGATGCTTAGGAGTGTAACACAGAGGAGTTTATGGACAGGGATAAGGACACGGGTATTTATTGGGACCTCTGTTCGTATAAAACAATTTCATAATACAGCTTTGATACGCGAAGAGAATAGTAATGTTAAGATACCAAAGATCACTATTGGTAAGAAGAAAACAGTAGGGATTGACAATAAGGATGAAAAATTAGAGGACCAGAAGAAGAAAGATGAAGAAGGTACAGAGAAGGTTGACAATGGAGTTGAAGTGAAGAAAATTGAAAAAGAGCCTCAGTTAGATGGAGATACTGTACTTGAGATGGCTGCACCGATTCATTCACAATTGAGTCGAAAAGTTGATGATGAATTGATCAAGAATTATGTTGATACTATGCATATTTTCAACCAATTACAGAAACTGGGGTTTAATACCAAACAAGGAGATTTAATCTTACAATTACTCAATGAAAATTTAACATATCAATTGGATAAGATGAATGGCAAATTCACTACACTGATGGAATTAGAAAATGAATCATATTTATTTGAAGCGGCACAATCTGAATTAAGAGTAGAAATCAATACATCTAGAGAATTGGATTTACATAATTTGGAGCGATTGAAAAATTCATTAGATGATTTAGTACGAGAAGAAGGTGAAGATTTGAACAAATTTATGATTGTTAGTAGGAATGATACTGAAGTTTCAGTGAATGAACAAACCAATGAAAATACCTTGTTACAAAAGGGAATCAAGATGAAGATCAAAGATTTGGATAATAAGATCAGTACAAATATCAACAGTGATATTAAATCCGATATTGAAAGTTTGAGATGGCAAACTACAAGATCTGGATTAGCCGCTATCCTTGTGCTTGTGTTTTCTATAATTGGTGGGGTTTCAATAAGTAAAAAAATCAGTAGAGAAGAACAACCAACAGAAGTTATATTACATACTGTTAAGCCCGAGGAAGAAAGAGATGAGGATCATGAGGAATTGGGCGATGGATCTAGACAAAGAGACAAAATATAAAACTTCATATATATATTTCAGCTATTTATACAAGCTCAAGGGGATTAAAGCATAATTTCACATTCTTATAATTTATGTTTGATTTGCTTTTTAGCAATTTGGTTGAATTTATTTTGTGGAATATGTTGAACCCATTTTTGCATACCATAAATAACTTCTTTAGAATTTGTACTTTGTAAATCTTGTAAATAATTCGATTTGATCAACTTCTTCATATCCAAAACACTTTGGAACTCCAAATTCTTGGAACTTGTCCAAAATTCCTCCAATACCAAATCGTTAAATTTCACAGTATCTTTCAAGTTATAAATCTTGTTGATCAATCCACGTTCGTATAAACGTTTAGCTTGGATAGGCTTTGATAATAACAATGCCTCATTGGCCACGCTAAGACCCAGTCTTTGCACCAATGTGGCTGCAGCGGCACCTTCACTCACCAATCCCAAATTGGCAAAAGGCGTCAAGAGGAAGACATCGTCATTGATGGCATAGATGAAATCACAGAGCAAGACAAGAGCGCTTGATAACCCAACAACTGGACCATTTAGGGCAACAATCAATATTTTGGAATGATCGTAGAAAATGGTGGTCAAGTAAGCGTTTCTAGCCGTGAACTTATTCAACCATAACTCCTTCTCTTGAATTTCAGTGAAACCATCAGTATTTGCCGTTAATTTGAAATCCTTGACATTGGCACCCGAGCTGAAGTAACGACCAGTTGATCTGATATAGGTGTAAACGGTGTTCGGATCCTTATCAGCCCTCTCGACAAGAACACCAAGTAACAAGTACTGCTGGTTATTCAAGGCGTTCAAGCCCTTTGGAAGGTTCAAAGTGATGATGGCGAACTTGTCCTTCACCTCGTAGAGAATGTCTTTGCCCTCTGTCATTGCTGTCAATCTGGTGCTCACTCTGGTTGTTCTGAAGTTGCAAGTTGTTGAAGATGTTTCTTGTCGGGTCTTTTGGGGGTTTAAATAGCTGTTAAAACCGTGTGGAGAAACAAGGCCAATTGTTTGGCCGAGGTTGAGAGGTTTGACAAAATAGTTTGGATTAAACGAATCAAAAGAGTCTTTACTGGGGATGGTGATCTTGGAGTCTTTCCCACGGGCGGAACAGTTGATTGGGGTATTGTTTAATGGTCGTTTAATGGGTATTATTGTTGTTGGGTTCCAGTGCAAGGTGGAGTACACATTCACTTCCGCATCGGGAAGTCTAGGAGATGTAGAAAAGTATAAACAATATTGATAAAGTGGAAAGAATATTGATCTCCAGAAACAACAAAAACAGTTGAGAACCATGTCTCTGAGGTATAATCCTAAGAAGCCATCAGTATTGCAGAAAGATCAGCCGAAAAAGACCAAAAATGCAAGACCTGTTGAAAAATTGCAGCCATTGGCACAGAATATAAAGATTGGTGAGTGTGCCAATATTAACAATGAAGAACCTGAATATTAACCGTTAAATAGATCCAAATTTCACTTCAAATTCAATCATTGATGCAATGGACAGGATATTATCTATACAATGGAATGTAATACCCACACAGCTGAATCCTGATTTCCAAGAACATATAAACAAGTTCAGACTATTCTTACCAAAAGTGGTATCACGCTACCAAATATACTCCATACTACCCAATAACCAGACTTTTATTGACCAGGAGATTGATAATCTGCTTGAAGATCAAAAGATCAAGAGGTTTATACTACAAGAAAACGATGATTTGAATGATTTGTTGATGAAGAGAGAAGATTATGATTCACTACTACAAGAAGTATACCAAAAGTCAGACTTGATCACCAAAAATTCTTTAGATGGGTTGCAAAGTTTCACTATTGAAAATCCAAGACTATTGAGGTTTCCTAAAGAGTTGATATTAAAGCACGTATCAGAAGATCAACTCAAATCATTGATAAAACTTGATATAATTCAGATAATTCCACAAAGTGCAAAGGGGGTTTTAAAACTCAGTATACCCAAATATGGGTATATCATTAATCTTTATCAAAACGCCAAAAAATTTGTCTTGAAATCGATCAATAAAGTTTGGAAAGAAATCAAACATAATGAATTATATGAAAAATGGGAACAAAATAAATTGAAGTTCAAGACTTTCAAAGGTTTGAATTTGAACTGGATTTTACATTGGCTTGTTGGAGAGGGAATTTTAGAAGTTTTTAAAATTTCTGATGGGAAGGCATATAAATTCATTCGTCAATGATATCAATGATACTTTATGAATCGGCTGTTTGGCTGACTTACATACAGACATAATTCCCATGTTCATTACAATGTTGGATGGCTGATGCGCGAACTCTTGTGAATGATTTGTTGGTGTGTTAATGCTTCTTGATGGATCTTCTGTCTGTTTTTGAACTAAAACACAAACAGACGAAAGGCACCACAAAAACACATTCCTTTAGCATTGTGAATGATTCTGAGATATATCGAAGGCTTTGTTAGAGCACCACTTTAGACGGGAATGTTCAGACAGTCAAGACACATCACAAGTGAAGAATTCAACATTGTCAAGTGATATACGTGAATTAAATGCATAACAATTTCCTGTAGCACAGTTACATTAGACTGTAGTCCATATGGTGGGCTTGACACTTGTCAAGTGTGCATTCTTCGCATATAAAGATCTGCAATATGAGCTCTAGTGATGCACATCATTAAGCGTGAAAAGTATATAGCCAAGCTCCTCTAAGAAACTAATAGACTGGTGTGGCCAAATCTTTTGCAGTTGAATAGGCACCATTTGTATGTTGAGGCTATATAACCTGAACCTCCATGGAAGTTAAACTAACAATTGATGAGTATGTGTGTATCTGACCATCAGTGAAATGATCAACTAGCTCATCTCGAGATTGACAACTCGTTGGAATTTTAAGAAAGTAAACAAACCTGTTTTACATAGATTCTTCCAGCGACAAAATTGGTTTATAAATATTGGGGAAAGTCATCTTCAGTTTGACATTGAATAAAGGGACCGTCATTAAAATCTCGGTGGTACATCTTCAATATTACATTCCTTTACACCACATTGAAAGATACACACCAGCGGAATAACAATGCAGTTCACCACTCCAGCTTCCCTACTCAATGCCTTGTTGATTGCTTTGCAACTAAACTCGATGGTCAATGCTAATTCCATCTCTTTCTATAGCACCAGAACAACAAACGCAGCTGGTAAAACAATCGATGCGATCATTGGCGAGTCTCCAACGGTTTCAAATAGTATCACCACCACAGCATTGACGACATTTGATCTGGACAAGACCACCATCACTTTGGGAAGCTCATCAACTATCACCAGCTCATCCAATTGAGCAGCAGATCTACAATAGACAAGAGTTCCATACCTTTCTTCAATAGTAGAAGCACTCTGTAAAGTACCAGCTTATGCTTATTTTCCACTGTTATGGTCAAATTATCAACTATTGTTTAAAATGTGGAGTTCACAGCGAGGTGAAGCCACAATTAGTAACCGAACACCAATGGTCTCGAGCTTCATAAAGAGCTGATAAAGACCTCGTTGTTACCATTAAGAGCCAGATTCTTTCAACTGGCTAGGAACTAGAATGACTTTACAAAAGGACTCCACATTAACTCTGAACAACGGATTAAAGATCCCTGTCTCTGGGTTTGGGATCTTCCAAATCCCAGTGGAGGATTCCACAAGAGTCACATACGAAGCTTTGAAAGTTGGTTATAGACATATTGATTCTGCTCAGGGCTACAGGAACGAAGAAGAAGGTGCTAAAGGTATTGCCCAATTTCTCAAAGAGTTCCCAGATGTTAAAAGATCCGATATCAATTTTACAACAAAGATCTTGGATGGTCATCATGGCTATGAAGAGTCCAAAAAGGTCATTGAAGAGTCTTTGGCTAAAGTCAGTCCTCATATCGATTACATTGATCTGTTCTTGGTCCACTCTCCACAATCTACAAAAGCTCTGAGATTGGGCACTTGGAAGGCTCTTCAGGAATTTGTGGAATCCGGTAAAGTGAAATCAATTGGTGTTTCCAATTTTGGTACTAAACATCTCGATGAATTGTACGCCTGGGAAGGGTTGACTGTGAAGCCTGTTGTTAATCAGTTGGAACTACATCCTTGGTTACCAAGAAAAGATTTACAAGAGCACGGCAAGAAACATGGTTATTACTTGGAAGCTTATGGACCTTTAACTCAAGGTAAGAAAATCAACGATCCAGAATTGTTACAAGTTGCAAAAGATAACAAACTCACCCCTGCTGAAATTTTATTGAGATGGTCTTATGATCAAGGTTTTATCCCCCTGGCTAAATCTTCAAATATCAAAAGAATACAAGACAATTTCTCAGTCTTGGATAAAGTTCCTCCTTTTGATCAATTGATTGGTCACGAAAAATTGAGTAAACCAGATAGTTATCTACCTTTAGATTGGGATCCTACTGTTTACGATGATCCTGCAAATTAATTTGAGACAATTACAGATATATGGTACGAAATAAATTCCTTTAAACATCAATTAATTAGTATAATGAATGAAACTATTGAGCACATCTTTTTCTTGGTTCGGTACTTCAATACAGAGTAGTTAATCACAGGCAAATAAATGGTTTTACATTCTTTGTTTTTGTCTGTTTCTTTGTCTACGCTCTCTTTTTTCTCTTTGTTTCTTTTCAATCTTATCTTGTTCTTCTGGAGATAATTTGGATAAGTTTCTTCTGTTTTCTCTTTCTTCATCCAATTTTTGTTCTTTTAGCTCTTCAGCCTTTTGTTCTTCAATGGCCTTCTTGATCTTGGACAATTCGGCGTTTCTAACACTATGGATTTTCTTTGCAGAATCATGTTTCAATTGAAATTTGGTGATCAAATCAGCAAACCTGATTAATTGATCAATTAGTTCTTTTGTGATTTCAATAGATTTTTTGTCAGTCTTTAAGGCTAATTTCAACACTAAATGAGGAGATGATTTGAATTCAGATTCGGCAATTGGTTTAACTTTTGGTAAATCAGTGATTGCCAAATATTTCAAAATTTTACCAGATTTGCTCAAAACTTCTTTCAATTCTTCAGTTAACAACTTGTCATTCAAATCAGTGGCTTCACTCATGAAGACAAATTCTTGTGGTAAATTGACTGATTCAGTGGTTTTAGTCAAAGAAAGAAAGTAGTTATCAGTTCTAGTAGCACTCATACCATCTTTGTTAACAATGGCAAAGATAAAATTGTTGATTTTTTCATTTGGGAATGGTTTGATTTTAATTTCAACAACATCTTCTTGTGGAGTAATAGTTTCGAAGAAATTTGAAGCAATAGCTTCGAAAATGTATAGGAAATAATTTTGTCTTGAAACTAAACCGAAACTAACCAATAACCCGCTAATATTGATTCTACCAGAGGCATAAGTGGTATAAGTTTGTGGACTATCTTTGATTAATAATTGATCTTCCTTGACACCAACTTGATAAAAATTTTCATCCAAAATTGGTCTAACACCTTTAATCCAACTATCAACAGTAGATTGGTTTTGATATGATCCGAACAAAAACAACACAACCATAAGACCAATTAAACCAACACCGGCCAATTCAAGGCGCCAGTCATAATGCTTCACACGGCCAAGAAAGCCCATTGAGATTAGGTCTTCATATGGAGTGCTATAATAATCAGATTGGCTATAGTTACTAGTGTTAGTATTGCACTTTCACAATAGGCAATATATATAAATAGGTTGTTATAGCAAATCAATCTCATTTATGCCCCCATAAATGATAACAAATTAACTAGATACACCTATCTTCAAACAATATCATTCCGAAAAATACTTACAGCTTGTTGATGAAATCAACGACCTGAGCCCAAATACCACTCATGTTCGTCAATACTTTTTGCAAGATTTACACAATTGGTTTCACGTTTGCACTGAACAATAATGCAACTCTGCTTTTTTCCAACGTCGATGATATCTCGAGCAGCTACATCCACAATTTTCATCACCACATTATGGCGTCCCAAAGTAGTAAATTCCGAGGGGCACAGGTAATCACCTGATTAGACCTAATTCCGATCCCGGCTAATAGCCATTCTTTAGTAGTTCATAGTCAGAGTCCTTTGTCTTTTATCTTAAGGAACTACAGAAAAAGTTAAGTGACATGTTTCAAAAAGTATATTATTATAACCATACTACAAGCAGTGGCATGGCTATTGTTGTTCTCTTCTCTGCCAAAAAACAGTCACTCGAAATCAAGTAACATCAAGTAGTAGCAAATAAAGAACAACTTAAAGGAAAGTGAAAAAATTTCCAAGTAGAATTAGAAAAGTAGATATGTCATATCATAGGCAACGAAGTGATAAAGAAAAAGGTATGGAATAAATAATCTTAAATAAAGAAAAGCAAAACTGTCGACATCAGGGTGAACAAACCACCACCGACAGAGATTGAAGAAGCCGAAGCCTCAAAAGAGGTGACAGAAGCAGTTGATGAAACACCACTGCCTGATTGCGATAATGAAGATGAACTTCCAATGGCAGCATTAGAATATGAAGCGTCCTGAGCCACGAAGGAGTTGGTACCCGAAAGAGTAGCAGTCCAGGACACTGAACTTGAATCATTATCAAGGCCTGGCCCGGACTCACCATCAACACTAGAGGTTCCAGTAGAGTGACTCACAACATCAGTAGAGGTCATTCCATCAGGCCCGACTTCAGTAGTGGTGTATGGAGTTGGCAAGGTTGGCACAGATGATCCTTGAGAATCGGTAGCTGGAATAGTAGTAGTACCAGTAGCAAGTGAACCGTTAGAATCAGTGGTGGTGAAGTAACTCACAACATCAGTAGAAGTCACTCCATCAGGTCCAACTTCAGTAGTGGTGTATGGAGTTGGGACAGTAGTTCCTGGTGCTGGAATAGTAGTAGTACCAGTAGCAAATGAACCGTTAGAATCAGTGGTGGTGAAGTAACTCACAACATCGGTAGAAGTCACTCCATCAGGTCCAACTTCAGTAGTGGTGTATGGCACTGGGACAGTAGTTCCTGGTGCTGCAAAAGTAGTAGTACCAGTAGCAAATGACCCATTAGAGTCAGTGGTGGTGAAGTAACTCACAACATCGGTAGAAGTCACACCATCAGGTCCAACTTCAGTAGTGGTGTATGGCACTGGGACAGTAGTTCCTGGTGCTGCAAAAGTAGTAGTACCAGTAGCAAATGAACCGTTAGAATCAGTGGTGCTGAAGTAACTCACAACATCAGTAGAAGTCACTCCATCAGGTCCAACTTCAGTAGTGGTGTATGGAGTTGGCAAAGTTGGCACAGATGATCCTTGAGAATCGGTAGCTGGAATAGCAGTAGTACCAGTAGCAAATGACCCATTAGAGTCAGTGGTGGTGAAGTAGCTCACAACATCAGTAGAAGTCATTCCATCAGGCCCAACTTCAGTAGTGGTGTATGGAGTTGGCAAAGTTGGCACAGATGATCCTTGATAATCGGTAGCTGGAATAGTAGTAGTACCAGTAGCAAATGAACCGTTAGAATCAGTGGTGCTGAAGTAACTCACAACATCGGTAGAAGTCACACCATCAGGTCCAACTTCAGTAGTGGTG
>JAJMFN010000100.1:0-11962 GCA_030574735.1 Hansenula sydowiorum
ATTTCCCATTTTCCTTCAAGATCTTGATGGTTTCATCCAAAGTCACTTCAACACCTCTATCAACTATTCTATATATCCTCTCATCGTCATTTATTGATTCTTTCAAATTGGCAAGCTCGATGGATCTTAGGATGTCTGTGTTTTCAGTATATGATTCTTTTGCAATCCACTTATCCAAAAATTTGAAAAAAAACTTTTTGAATTTAGTCTCTCTCATCAAAAAGTTTTTGCCAATTTCATCTCTGATGTTATTGGCAATTGGTATCAACCCATTAAATAACCAAAGCTGACCAAACGTTTCATGCTTGAAAATGTAAATCAACAATTTTGGATCCACAATACCAGACGTCCAAATGTCAAAACCTTGATTATATTCCTTTTTCTGCAAATATTTCAAAGCAATCAACGTATTGATATATTCAAGCTCGATCACACCTAATTCAGTGCTCCCATCAATACTTTTCAGCTCATCTTCCAACAAATCAATGGTCGAATGCTCCGATAGTCTAATCAACCTAGGCTGTGGCAGTAAAATCTTGACAAAATCACGACAGTAACAGACAAGAGATGAATTTGTGGATGAAATCTTGCTAGCAAACTCAAATTCCTGAGCTTCTCTCTCTTTGAAATCTTTACCAACACCAGTCAAGGGACTCTGTTTAATCAGATCAATTAATCCAGGGTGTGGTTCAACAAAAGAGGTAGAGATGTTAATCACAGCAACCTCGTTTGAAAAACGTAGAGTCTGTACTTCTGATTGATCATGCAGTGAATTAATAACAACATTCCCATCATCATATGTCGATAGTATATATGGATCGATGATACCTATAGATCTAGGATATTTGGGGAATGGCACAGTACCTCTGGAAATATCACCATTGATATTAACAACAAGACCCATTGATGGTTCGGTTTGAGATATACCACACGTAAGGAAAAATTCCTCCTTCCCCACAGGTAGGACAAATGGTTTTAGTGTATTGTGATTGTTCGAAGATCCAGTCTCGTCTTGAACAGTTAGGATAGGGAAAAGGGGGATCTTTTGAGTGTTTTTAAGATCCACCAAATCATAATTAGTACTTGATGCTACTAATGAATAATCCGATCTTCTCAATGCCCTTTGTGAATCTGGATATGCGATGTCTTTGACAAGTCTAAGAGCTTTTTGTGTCACGTTGATAATTCTTATTTGATGATTTGAAAAAACTGCAACATGAACACCTGCAGAATCGTTTTTCGCCAAGTTATCATGATCAAGACAAATATCATTGACATCTTTTATCCTTCCGATATTTGCTGGTGAGAATTCAGGTAAGAGAAAACACGAGAGTAAACCACCTGATAGAACTAGTGCCTTATCAATGTTGGGTAGTAATAAGATCTTGGTGATTGGTTTGGTTCTCCTGGAATGGAAACTGCATCTTGAAACCAATATGTAATCAATTTCAATCTTGAAGAAATGTAGGAGTTCTCCAAGGGACGTACCAATGTAGATATGATCATTTAGTTTTTCAATATACGTTGGGTATGAATCTTCCGAGTTTGGGATTTCAGAGTTATGGTATGGGATCGTTGTGAGAACATCGTGTATCGAGAATGGACCTTGTGATGAATTGACTAGTACTGTTGGTTCCTTTTCTATTTTTAGGGGTTCAGGTTTTGGTTCTGTTGCATCAGGTATGTGATCTGGCTCATCATTGGTCATAGCGTCCGTTGCAACAACAGAGCCGACATGGTTATTCTCAGTACCTATATCGTCAACATCGTTTTGAGCTTCTTTTTCGTTCTCATTGGCGACCTCTTCAAATGTTATTAGCTCTTGTGTTGTGGATGCTTCTTCAGTTTTCCTATCCTCACGTTTCTCTTTGACATCATCCACTCGTTCATTATCACCCGAAGTTTTCGACACGTCATCTTCTGGTTCATCCTCATCCTTTTTTTCATTCCCATTCAACTTTTCATCGACAATCTCGCCATTTGTAGCATTGTTGTCGTCGACATGGGTACCTGTAACATCTGGAGCGGGCTTCTTATGTTCATCAGGGAGCTCAAGGGCAAGTTCTTCCGTCCTTATTCCGAAATCAACTTCTTCTGTGTCGTCTAGTTTCAACTGTTCTTGTGCTTCATCATTGGGTACCACATGCTTCAAATTTTTGGCTTCTTCTTGCTTCTCGTCATTGAAGCTTTCTTGGTCCGTGGCGTCTTTTGAATCAAGACCGCCATTTCCATCGTGTTTCAACACATCTCCATGGGCTGACGGTATTTCCAAGTGAGCAGACATCTCTTCTTCCTGTTGATTAGGCTCGTTCGTTGGTTCTTCTTCTTGTTCGTTTCCACCATTGTCATCACCTCCCAGATCTTCTGCCTGTCTCTGTGCTTGTTGAGTCTTGCCCTTTGACTTGGAGCTCTTCTTCTTCTTGGGCATGGCTGTGGTTTCGAGGAGAAGGACGCCACTAGCAAACACTTTGATGCCACCTGTTCTCCCGCTATCGATGCTCTCTGGTGGTTTCAAGGAGGAAACCAGTCGAAATGGCTATACAATGTTTCCATATTGGCGCTTTCAACCACGATCCCGGTAGATCCACTAATGGGTGATTCTTAACTACGACAAACAACAATTAGACAGAAGATTATTTATTATTAATAGCTATATCTATGGACACTGAATATGTGCAAAGGGGATTGTATTGTATATAGGATTTCCTCGTCGTTCTCGTTATTCAGACAACGATGGCGATAAGCCCTAAAGCCACGACCGATAACCCAGAATAGATGGCACTTGAACCAGCAGCTGGGGCACCAAAATTGGAAGAAGATGATGATCCTGAAGAAGATGATTCTGATGATGCATCTGATGCTCCAGATGATGATCCTCCTTTACCTGCTCTACTTACACCACCAGACCCGTGACGGGTCAAACTCCCGGTTTGTGAGTTGTCCCATGCGGTACTTGCAATTGAAGTCTCATAGGCGTCTGGGAGATATTCAGAAACAGTGGAAGATGAAGATGATGCTTCATAAGGTTCCAAATAGACCAAAAACCATTCATTATCACAAACAGCTAAAGAAGAAGCACCTCTCCAGAACACGGTGTAGTTGGTGGCATCTTCACCACCTTGACAAGCAACGTAAACTTGGTGGTAATCGAAGAAGAGATGATCTTCATCAACGTAGAAGATACCATTATCCGAAGTTTCACTATCAGCAGTGCTCATGACACCGGAGTCTTGATCAACGGATAAGTAGACCTCTTCATTACTGCTAGAGTCAAAGTTTGATAGCTGACCATCATCAGAAATTGAAACATTACTAAAAGTGCTTGTTGTTTTGTTATTCATGGTGGCATTATTCGTGTAGAAGAACACGTTACCGTCATCCGTATATCTAAGCACAAGAGAACTGATATCACCATACTTGGCAGTGTCAAGGGCTGTAGCAGCAAGAGAGCCGATAGTTTCTGATTTGGCAACTTGTGCCATTAAGCAAAGGGAAGCTGTGAGGACAGTTGTGAGCTTGTTGAACATTGTTGATAATGAGATGCTTATTTCATTGAAACATGAGCAATGAGTTTTCAGAATCCTCACAATCCAAGGGTTTATATAACCTTCCAGTGTATTGTAACGTCCCCATCTCCTGAATGAAAATTCTCCTGCAACTTGTCTTGGTAAACGTCATAATAGGCTTAATCAAGCGGTCAAAATGTCTTATTTGGTGGTACAATAAAGGTTTTGCCCATGGAGTTATCGTTAAATGGGTGATTTTAGGCAAGTTAGCACCTTTTAGCCAAGAGTGGGTGCATTTCAACTTTGGTGGTTGTGCAACAGATCTGATGATCACAGGTTTTAGCATCAATTGCACCTTCGTTTCAGCTTTTTGTGCGCGATTAAACCATTTAGCCGTTATCAACTCCGACAATAGCGAGGTGGACACTGGATACTGGACCCTCGACCTGCTGCTGACGGGACGAGCACTTCCACAATCACCATGGTCCATCACAACAGCCAACAATCAGCTACACAAAGCACAAGCAGATGAAAGAATCTACGACAAATCTTTTGGCTCATACAACGCTTCTCCGGTAAGAGCACTCCATATGGCTATTCTAACCAGTTTCGAGAAAGCAATTACAAACTACACTTAACAATGCCAATACGACATTTTCGATCTTCAAAGAAAACAAGCTTTCCGTTTGAAGTTATACATGTTCAAAAGAGCTGCACCTCGAATTCCAAGAAGTCCATTCCAATCACAGTCAATACAATCTCGAAAAATGCACGTTCAATATATAAAGATGAGATGGGGTACCGGGGACAACTATTCCTATTTGTTAACCGATGATACCACTACAGACTCATGGATCATTGATCCAGCTGAGCCTCATGAGTGAGTTTGGATTATACTAAAAGTCGTTGTATTAGAATGCTAACTGATTGATAGGGTCCTTCCAGAACTGGAGAAAGCTGGTGTCAATTTGAAAGCAATCGTTAATACCCATCATCATTACGATCACTCTGGCGGCAATGAACAATTTTACAACAAGTATAAATTACCAGTCATCGCGGGTAAAGATTCACCATTGGTTTCGTATACTCCTAAAGATGGTGAAGTGCTGAAGTTGGGTAAATCCATTGAAATCAAATCAATCCATACACCATGCCATACCCAAGATTCCATATGTTATTATGTTACTGATAGTGCCAATCCAGATCAAAAATTCGTTTTCACAGGTGATACTTTATTCACAGCAGGGTGTGGTCGGTTCTTTGAAGGTAACGGTGAAGAGATGGATACTGCACTAAATTCCAAGCTGGCCAAATTACCTAAATCAACATTGGTTTTCCCAGGTCATGAATATACAAAGAGTAATGTTAAATTTGCCAAAACAGTTTTAGCTCATGATAACAATGCTCTTCAACAGTTGGGTAAATTTGTGAGTGAGAATGAAGTCACAACGGGTCAATTTTCCATTGGTGATGAATTGGCTTTCAATCCATTCATGAGATTGGATGATGAAACAATTACTAAGAAGTTGAATTTAACTACAAGAAGTGAAATTATGGACAAATTAAGAGAGTTGAAAAACAATTCATAGGAATAACACATTATTTATTAGGAGCTGATAAACTCATCTTCTATATACAAAAACAATTGTAGAGACAAACCGTGCCCTAACATCAAGATACATAATGATTCACATATCCTAATTTTGAAATTGGGGAGGTCCATCACCTTCAATTTAACTCTGCTGTCCACACTTTTAATCTATGGTTTGGCAAAAGGAAAAAAAGTTCTATCTAAATTCAGAGTCAATTTAAAATTTTCTATCTGAAGAAAGGAAAAGAAAACTATCAAAGGAGAAGAAATGTTTGTTTATTTGAAATAAATTTTTTATACTAGAAAAGCTGTTTGACCCGTTATGTGATGACAGATGTAGCTATAGTTTACCCTGTCATTCGTATATCCGCGAATGTGTTCTGTGGACCGATGAAATACGGAGGCGAAATCAAAATGGCTTTATTGTTCAACCTTTTGGAAGCTTGTTAAGCTCATCAATTGAATAGAAAAATTGCGATTGTTGCTATAGATTGAGACAATGGCTAAGGTAAACAAAGGGAAAACTGATAAACTAAGTGCTGCTGAGCCAGTTGCTGAAGTGGAAGCCGTTCAAGAGGAGGGAGTGATTTTGAATGATGATGTGTCAGATGAAGAAGATGTCAAGAAGGATGAGAAAAGTGCATTGAAGGGTGATGCTGAGGCCAATAAGGATGAGAAAAAGGAAGATGTTGCGGAGACTGCTGTTGCCGATAAAGAGAACGGATTGAAAGAGGAATTGGAAAAGGATGATGTGAAGGGGGATGTGAAGGAAGAGAAGGTAGACGTAAAGGAAGATGTGAAGAAAGAAATCAGCACGCCAAAAACTGCACCTACTAGTGCATTTGAGGAAAGTCCAGTTCCGCCACCAAAACCAGCCAGACCTTTGTCTCCAAGACAAGAAGCGAAGAAGAATTTAAAAGATGCGTTTCCAAGTGTTGAAGATAAGATTATTGAAAGTATATTGATTGCCGCATCTTTCAAATTGGAACCTTCATTCAATGCACTTTTATATCTTTCTGATCCTGAATCTATGAAATTTGATGAAGTTGCTGTACCAAATGAAGCACCAACTCCACGTCGTCAATTATCACAATTGGAACAAGATGAATTATTGGCCAAGAAATTGGATGAAGAATTCAACAAAAACCAAAGAAGACAAAGACGTCAACAAAGAGAACAACAATTTCAGGGCCAAAGATATCCTGGCGCTGAAAGAAGAAATCAAATTGGAGATGGTGAAGATGAAGATGATGTTTTTTCGAATTTTGTTGAAAAAGATTTACCACAAATTAAAGAACAATTTAGTAAAAATATTGAAGAGACTAAAACAAAATTCAATAGTTGGGTCTCTGGATGGAAGAAACAGTATCAAGCCACTAGTGAAGAATGGAATAATGTGAATGGACCAGGAAGACCTTTCAATAATAGAAGTGGTAGTAGTTTTACAAATAATACTTCATCACGTAAAAAATATGAATTTGAAGATGATCCAGAAGAAGTTGATTTCCATGGGATATCACTGGGTAATAACGATGAAGATGAAGATTTGAATAAACCAAAACTGCCAAATCGTAATAGATCTGAATCAACAGATATTTATGGTACACCAAAGAATAAGAGTTCAGGCACTACATCAAGTGGCACAAAGAAATGGGAACCATTGGAGAGCAAGAAACCTGATCCAATAAAGATGAAGGATGATGATGATGATTTTTCGCTATCAGACGATGATGATGTTAAGCGTTGATGTATATATTCACTTATTATGCTACGAATATTGTAAACAAACTTTAAAATGCGTAAATTCCTAATAACAATATAAACAGAGTAAACAAAGTAAACAACGTGACCCAATAGGGCCAGACATAATAAAACAAACAGACAAAACAGAAGTAAATGGGGTATATTGATCACATCAAATCATAAAGGCAGATTTTCCATTCGCGGCCTTAGTTCCCGAGCGGATATCTTTCAACCCGGCGAGCAACAACAAAAGATCCACTGATTGTAAACAAAGGTCAAGAAGCAGCAGATGATTAAGGACGATGAAGATCTGATGTATGAGTATAAATAAAATCTTGGGTGTGTTTTTCATAAAGGTTCAAATAATTCGTAAATGGGGTGGTTTGGTATAATACTCCAAATTGTAGGAGATCTCGGAGGAAAGCTGAGAGTCATCAGTTCAACAATCTTTTATCAACAACTTTTGCACTAAAGAACTGGTTTGAATTCGAGGACAAGACAGGTTGTTGAATGGTTAGAGTTGGGAATTTTGTTGATTGTAAGGTAGTTGTTGCCGTTGTGGAACGGGTAGAAATGATTGGATTGGCGGATTGTGGGATCAGTATTGGAGACGATGCAGCGACGAGTGCTAGTGCTAGGGTGGAAACGATTGTTGATAATTGCATTGTAGTGTATTGTGTAAGGAATGACTATGATCTCTTGGGATAAAGAGTGGTTAACAAGATTAAATTGGTGGAAAAGGCACAAGACGATGAGTTTATATAAGTTTTCCAAAGGGATAAAAAAATGTTTTTGTTTGTCTCGCGTCGGTGGACTAGTCCCGTTTCGGATTGGTAGTGTGACCGGGATCTGGGTCCCGAGATCCCGCCGTTTCTTTTGGTTTTCTTGTTCTTATCTCTCAAACAAGGGACTACCAAGGGGTCTAGTCCCATCCCTTCAAACAAAAATGACACAAACAACTCAAAACAATACGCATAGCCAATGGATTCCCAAGATTTCAAACAAGAATGTGCCTATTCTTCTTCTATCACGCGTCTGTACCCCTTAACTACATCACGGTGTAGCTCAGCCAGCTTAGGATCAGGATCAGGCTTTTTCCCGTTTCATCGCGATGCTTCAACCGTGTTCAGGTCTTGTCTCATGGCTGTTTTGGCGATGCCCATTAATCCCACAGGAGAACGACTCATCTCGATTTAACTAGATCTTGGTGATGGCCATGGTGAGACACAACAACACACCAAAATGAAACGCTTACTAAACTATATGGTATAGTTTTTCATCATCGACTCCGTGGATCGGCCGCAGTGGGAATTTTAGGCACTACATCTAGTATCGTATAAATCTCATGCAATTAATGATAGATAGCCAATAAAATCACATATGTGAATAGTAAATGTAAAAAAAGTGATTTCAATCACAGAATTGAAAAGGTGACAAACTGCTCAGATAGTATTCTCCAATGCCAAAACCAAAACAGTTCTAGATGGAATATAAACCTGAATGAAATTTCTACGATCATTCCATGATAAATCCGTTGTGAAAAATCTTGACTTCTCATTATCAACACGTCCATGACCTCCATATTGAACATCATCCGAGTTCAAAACAATCCTATAAACACCGTCGTATTCAATACCAATTCTATAATCGGTGAACGATTGTGTTGGATTCAAATTGAAAATGAATAACAATCCAGCTTTTTCAAAAGCAACAACCAAATCACTTTGGTTTTTCAGTGAAATATACGTATCGTGCTTCTTGTGTAACCAACCATACTTGGCCTCAAGGTTTTGCATTGCCGAATCAAACTGATTCAAGAATTTATATCTCAAATTATCATCATCCGGTAAATTGAACTGTCTTCTTGCATAATGATAACTATCACCATTGTTAACATTAGGAAAATCCAACCATTCAGGATGTCCAAATTCATTACCTTCAAAATTCAAATATCCCTCACCACCTAATGAATGAGTTAATAATCGAATAATCTTGTGTAGTGCCATCCCACGATCAACAACTGGTGTTAATGGAGATAATGTACTCATGTTTGTATACATTTCCGCATCCATCAACCAGAAGGCCAATGTCTTATCACCAACTAATGCCTGGTCATGAGATTCACAATATCCAATGGCCTTTTCGGTATAACGACGGTTTGTTAAAGTATGAATAATCTTGTTTAAATCCCAATCCTCATCTTGTTCCTCTTTCAACAATTTGATCCACATGTCTGGTAATGCCATGGCCAATCTATAATCAAACCCAACACCACCATCGCTTCTTTTAGCACCTAAAGTTGGCATACCTGAAACATCTTCTGCAATGGATACAAATTTAGTATTCTCCCTCTCAGCACATAAATTGATCAAATCATTAGCAAGCATTAAATAAGTAATGGCTTCATAATCAACAGCGGCATTCTCATGTAAATATTCGTTATAATCACCACTGAAAGCACCACCGGCACCAACACCATGATGTAAATAAAGCATTGAAGTGACACCATCAAATCTGAACCCATCAAATTTATAAACATCAAGATAAAATTTCAAATTTGATAATAAAAATCTCAACACTTCATACTTCCCATAGTTGAACAGTCTTGAGTCCCATTGTGGATGTGAACCTTTCCCACCACTATGGAAATATTGATAATCTGTCCCGTCGAAATTATTCAACCCATCATCAACATTCTTAGACGCATGGGAATGAACAACATCCAAAAGAACAATTATACCCATCCCGTGAGCGGTATCAATCAACTCTTTGAGCTCTTCAGGTGTACCAAATCTTGAACTAATTGCGAAGAAATTTGTAACTTGATAACCAAATGATGCATAATATGCATGTTCCATAATAGCCATCAATTGTACAGCGTTGTAACCCAATTTTTTAATTCTTGGTAAAACATTCTGGGTGAACTCTTTATATGATCCGATCTTAGGTTCTGGAGTTGAAATACCAATATGAGCTTCATAAATTCTTAAAGTTTCATCAACGTTTTGCGGTCTCTTGTTTTGGAATATATAACGTTCACTTGGTGAAGGATTCCAAAACCTGGCTTCAAATGCAACTTCCTTGGATTCTTTCGAAGGTTGAGTGGCTCTTGTTATCCATGCAGGTAATCTATAAACCCATTCACCAGATGGTAATACTAAAACCAATTTAATTTTAGAATCATGAGGAATTGTCCCCTTGGCTAAAGTGATGTCAAATGTACCAAGTTCATCTTTTGTCAATTGATACTCATCACGGACTTCCCAATTGTTGAATTCTCCAATAAGATATGCCTTATCGGCATTTGGTGCCCATTCTTTATAATGAATTGAACCTGAAGCTTCATCAACCTGGAACCCATACTCCTTATAAGAATCGGCAAATTTAACCAATCCACCTTCTTGAGTCTCAAATTTTTCCAGCCATGTATCAGCTAATGACCTTCTCTTGGCTAGTTCATGAGCAAATGGTGTTAACCATGGGTCAGCATCAACAGCTCCTTTAACAGATGGAGGAATTGAGGACATATTATATTCTTCTCTTGCTTCTTAATGCAGCTCTTATCTGTTCAGCTCTTTAGTGTTGAACGATGATTGGACCTATATTTGAACAAAGGTATCTCAAACAGTGCTTAGCTACTCAATTGACTTGATATAACTCTAAAATTTTTAACCTGTAAAAGTGGGAAAGTGGAATGGTTTTATTGTTGAATTATATTAAGGGTGATGGATGCTGCAGCATTTTGGGGGACAAGTCCAACAAATCCGAAGCGACAACCAGCAACAAAAAAACAATAATAAAAAACTTTGGTACGGGAAGCAAAAAAGAAAAGGTTCAAAAGCACTCACGCTGGGGGTCGAACCCAGAATCTTCTGATTAGAAGTCAGACGCGTTGCCATTACGCCACGCGAGCTTGTTTGATGCTACTTTAAATAGCACTGCTTGCTTAGTTATAGCAGTTTGCTTATGTAAATGCTTAGTAAGATGTGTATACTTTCATCATGCATTTTTGTTTATAATTGTGTCTTCCCCTGTGGCATCACTCTATTATGAAATTTCTGTGTGGATCCTTAGGTTTGGGTAGCAAAAGGGGCTAAAATTGTCCAAAGCTTTGTAGCTTTTAGTTTGGGATTACAACCTTTACTAAACTCGCTCAAAGTATCATGTTCGTATATTCATACTATATTCTCGATCTGTCAAAAGTTTACCATTCATGAACAGCACCAATTCAGCTCTTGCCTTTGATTGCCATAACTCTGCAAATATCATCATAGTGTTACATATGTGATTTCTTGAAGTTGTATATAAATCATACGCATATTTGGACCAATCGACTCAGATTTGATTTTTCATACATCTCATCAGTCTCTTCTAAATAGATGAATTTGATATTGGTGCGATCATAATCTAATGATTGTACTTTTGAATCCCCCAGATCTGATTAACGATCATTTGCCTATCCAATATTGACAATAAACCAAGTTGTAGTTTTGAAAAAAACATTTAGGAAAATTGAAGATGGTCAAAACTTTGGTGTGAGAGTATGGATATCAGAGTTGACGCAATAGTGTACGCACGTGTTACAGAACGCTTGGACGTGCGATACGTGTGATAGATCCAAAGGAATAGTACACTATGGTATAATAATGCTCCAAGTTGGCGTTGACATGAACAATTCATGAAATTATGATTTCAACTTTATCTTCCATTGACGTTCCAGATAACTTTCAACTCTTCAAGCTTTTGATAATTACAAATTTCAAAAGATTACACTCATTACAGTCGAGTCAGCTACAATTGATAAACCGATAGTAATATTAATGAGAACAAATTATCTATAACTGTATTACACACTCCCCTCTTATACCAAAGAAAGACTATGCCAAAAAAATTAAAGAAATTCTATAAGATAAGAGTATAAAAATTTTTATAAGACAAAAACAACAGAAGTGAAATTCACTCCAAAGCTTAGAATTCATCATCGGATGAAACGTAAGCATCACCTAAGTCCTTCTTCTTCTTCATTCTTTCCTTCTTCTTCTTTCTTAATTCAGCAGATGACAGCTTAGTCTTCTTCTTAGCGGAGGCAATCTTGTTACCCATAGCATCGAATTTGTCACCT
>JAJMFN010000101.1:0-11938 GCA_030574735.1 Hansenula sydowiorum
GAAAGAGTAAAAGTGCGATCTTTTCTTTATACAAGAGGTTTCTCATGAAATATGGGAAACCGTTGATTTATATAAGAAAGGAAAATGTAGAATGAAAATCATCAAAAGGGATGGAAAGAATGTAGAAAGAATGTTAAGAAGGTGTAAAATAGAAGTAGATAAAATAAACCGAGGATTCGGAAATGTGAGATAACACATAGTTGCATTATCTAAGCTTCGAGACGATAATATTCGTATTTCGATTCCATTTAATTTAAGATCCATTTTACAGAAAGAATATGAACGAACCTACGGCTTGTACGTTTCCCATATCACGAATACACTCAAACCCAGTCACATTATATCCATCATTGATTGGGAATATTGCAAATTTCTCAACTCCTTAACTGACGAGCCAAAGCGGATAGAAGCTGCACAATTGATTGGAATGTTGAAATATGTTGATCATGAGAACTTCATTCAGTCCATAATCGATTCGCCCGGAAAGACAACCTTGGAAATTTCAAATCTCGGTGTTCGTAAGAAATCAGGTCCAAATCTCAAAGCCATTGAATTTATTTTTTCTCAATCATCTAGTCAAATGGGTGCCACAGTTACACAGTCAGTTGCATCCACGATAGATAAGGTGAATATAGTTGTTGCATGTGCTTCTGAGTTTGATGCGTACTTTGAGCAATTCACTTCAGCCTTGGAAACGTTACTTCAAGGCATCATCGATGGCGAGATAATCTGATAAACAATGTATTAGTACGATTAATTATATTAAGAATGAAAATAGAACAATTAATCAACTAGGGAAAACAGCTCCTCAAAAAGTATCTTATTGTTCTGCACGCTCTCTTCCCAAAAGGTGGGCGCTTTTGGCGTGGTAGTGCCCAGGTATTTCACTGGTGGTGCCCAGCCCTCTGTCAGGGTCCAGCCCAGTCAGTGTCCAGGTCCCCCTACGTCCGGGTGCGGGTCCAGCCTAAGCCAGTGTCCAGGTCCAGCCAAAGCCTGGTGCGGGTCCAGCTTATCTCCGGTCAGGGTCCAGCCTACGCCAGTGTCCAGATCCAGCCTAGCTCCGATGCGGGTCCAGCCTACTCGGTGTCCAGGTCCAGCCTAACTCCGACCTACGTTTTGAGGGTGCTGGGCTCCCAGGTGTGCAGGGTGTGCTGAACTGATGCTGTCATAACTCACCGACAACATGGTGTATAATAAAACTCTATATATATATACGCTCTAATTAACGTATTCTTTCATTGGGTGCAGAATCCAGCGCTGTAGGATGAAATTTTGTGTCTTGGGGTTGTTTTGGAAAAAGAGCATATATAGTTTACTAGTATTAATTCTAAAGTGGTAATAAATAAATATAATGTTGAAAGTAATAGTGTAATTAGGTATAATTAAGGTACGATACACAGTGACTGATTCTGAGACGATCTATCTTGGTCTGGCTGATTTATTGTGTGTTGTCGTTGAGATATGGCCGGATGTGTGTGTATTGGCTGTTTTAAGTGGTGGGTACACTTGTAACGAGAATTCGCGGATTTTGTATGGGAGTTTTTTTTTTCACTAACAAAATTTTGTAATTTTTTTCAAAAAAAATCCTTAACTATGGGGGATTTTTTTTTTCAAGAAAAAATCGCTGGGAGTTCTGCCTAGAAAATTGGGGAGGCCACTTCCTCCACCTAGCAACAAAAGCTTTTCCGCCTAGAAAAAATCAGCTAGGCAGGCTGAAATTTTTTGGGTCTTCGCTTTCAAAAAACTTGGACAAAAGTCTACTTTTTTTCTTCAAAGTCCACTTTTTTTCTCGAGAGACTACTTTTTTAGCCTGACAGACTAATTTCACCAACTTTAACGCAGATAAAGTAGAAATATATTTAGACAAATACAAAGACATAATCTATTTTCCACAATTATCGTATTGTTTGAGCTCACTTTGATACCATTTTCGATAAGTTACAAACTCTAGCTTTGCCGCTTGAAATACATATCCTTTTCTATAGTTTTGGCCTAATTGAGCCTCTAAGCTTATCGTTAGTATATTAGCCCTTTATACTCTGCACACATCTGACTTATAGTACACATCTTGATCGAGTTATCATTCCGTGCTAGTTTTCGAGGCGACAGGTTACCGTCAGCACCAATAACTGAGAGATGGACTCCTTATAAGATAGCTAATAACTTTTGCTACATTTTCAAGCGCTCAAATCATCTTCGTATTATCGCTTGGAGATATATTTGAGATATATTGGACATTGTGCTATTAATTAGCTCAGTCGTCTCAAAAGACTTTAACCATTAGCGCTTCACGATCCAATCCTGGCTGATATCAAGTTGTACGTTTCACGCTTCAATTTTCAAGAAAGTCATGAGCGTTACTATTTGAAATGCTAGCTGTGAGCTATAGCTACGGGCGTTATGTTTTAGTCAAATGTCCATTTCAAATTCAGTTTAAACGGTAATGATTTGATTCAAAGATGTCATATGCAATCTAACGATGACTCTTTCAAGAGCTAAAGCCCAAATATCTCAACTACAAACTCCTCTAGCTGTTCAACTAGGACGAGTATATGTGTAAAATGTTTGCCCTTTACTTCCAGAAAGCTGGACCTACGTAATAGAAAAATTACTTTGATGTAATACACAAGGTAATTGCAGCTGATAATACGAAAGGGATAATATCATTGGGAATGAAGCCATTTGGAAGTCAAGTAACATCAATTAATAAATCTACAAGAAAATACAATTGATCATGATTTGACAATCCTTCTCTGTTAGCCGAAATTTTAGGTAAACACCATTTATTCTTTAGCTCTAGTTTGACATCCTCTTTTTTGTTTGTGAGCTGACGCTCAATGGCACTGAACAGTGTGAGATATCCTTTCGTTTTTGTTGAATGGGTTGGCTATCAAGTTCCACTTACACTAATGCTCTCCGGTTCCATTTGTACAACTGAATGGCCAATTGATATCTTAACGCTCTTTTGATATAATAATGCCATGTCAGACCCTACATTGAAACACTCATTCACCTTTCCAAAGCTCTCTCTAATATGAAGAGTGTCTGGAAACCCCTTTTTATATACTTTCAGTACTTTATTGAGTAAATTTTTCCCTATAAGCAGTATTTGATCACGCTATTCGATGATAGTAAAAAGCCTCCGGTTTAACCTGTATGAATTACTGCCATATAATCCACATTCTGTTGAGTCAGTGCCTATGTGATTGAAGCAATAGCAATGAGATGAATTGTGAGCAGAGTTACGATTCATCGACCTTCTATGGAGTTAATTAACATTTTCGTAAGGTAGGGATGTTGAACTTAAATATATGCTGATTGAGCCTTTCTCGAAAGCTAAGCGTGCTTCTGACTCTTCATCTAATGCAATCACAAGACCTACCAGCTTCTGTATTCACCTCTCAGACTCTCAGCCAATTATAAAATATGGGTATGGCTTCTTCTCTAGTTCTATGAGTTTTTAACGTTAACATTTTTTTTTCGAAAATCAGATTTTGGAGATATTATGTAAGCAATTACTAATAAATAAGAGTAATATTTGAAGCTGAATATTTCAGGAGCCAAATAGACAGTAATATACTTTGTCCAGCTTACCATGCTTCTCAAATTTAGCTGCATTAATCGTTTTCATAAGATGTTAGCATTTGGGTAAAAGAAATTTAAGTTTTTTGCCTTATACAGATTTTAACTATGTGGTAAAATTTATATTAACTTCAAAACCTAAAGTGTATTAAAAATTTCTACAAAACTCCCAATTTGGGCTTGAAGAGTCCAGAAAATTGACAGAACAAGCTTAAATAGCTTATATCATTGAAACTATCATTTAAAACTAAGATTTCTAATGAATTTATGCTTTTATAAAGAATATTGAATTATAGCTACATCTTTACCCGTCTTACCAATCAGTAACAATATGCATGCCAAAGTTTCGTAAAGATCTCTTTTTGGTAACAATAAGTGCCAAAACCTGGTAATGGCGAACGAAACGATTTGGCGAAAAATTCTGGTTTCAATTGCACAGCTCAATGTTGGAGTAGAAACCTCATTATTGGACTCTTTGTAATCCTGATGTGTCCGTAGGAACCATCAATGGCTTTGTTTTCTTTTGAATCATACGTTCAATGCTTCACAGAGAGCTGTTGTTGTTGTTGTTGTTGTTTACTTTATGATGTTTTTTCGTTGATGTATGTTCATGCATAATAGATCGGCTTTGTTCAACAAACCGGCCAGTGGTGTAAAAATGCGGACGCGTAATGTTGCAAAACAAATCCATAACAACCATGAACAACCTTGAGTATACATGAGCCTGGAACAAGCAGTTGCCAAAAGGAGTTGGAAAAGCTCAATTCGGAGCGGAGCATGTTCAAAAAGGAAATGGAGTGATCGTCTTTACGCCTCACTGTATTATACAACCAATGATATGGCCTCATTTTCAGGTGGTAGTCATTTTTGATTTTAAAAACTTTACCATCTGAAATCCACTAGAATTGCTACCAAAAACTATATAAGGAACAGCATTTCCTCTTCATCTTTTGATTTTTAGAACTTTAACTATTTTTTTTATTCTACAAGAAACATGGATAATAATTAAGTTGAGAGTGGTTGAGGGTTGACACCACTCAGGTATGATATTGTTTTGTTAATAATGTTGGCTCGAATCTATATTAACATAGAATAGTGATTGATGACACTGCTCCTACATACGTGGTGGTTTTGAATGGCTGTGTTTAAGGTTAAGTGGAGTTGAAATTCAATGGCTGCTGGGAATGGTACTTATGTGTTTTGAATAGATTTCGATTCGGTCGCTGATATTTTGCTATTGGTGGAACTTGTGATAGGAATGACATACGCTATCCCGTGTTTAATTTTCCACCATTTGCATGCTACTAGATTGTTGCTCGTGTTTTGCTATACTTTGTGATTCCATTTTGTTGATGTTTATTTTGCTTACGCGTTTGTTTATGTTTTCCCGATATGATTACATAATACCGATTTGCTTATATAATAACTATCTGCTTATATAATTTGTTTAGCTCAATTTTGAATTGATTTCATTTCCGAAAATTTATTTTGTACAATTCCCGAATTTTAATTTCCGATTCCAAATACAGAATATCACCCTGAACGCATGTATGTATATGCATGCACAAATTGGTATATACACTACTGGTTTGGGCACGACATAACCGCAAAAAAGTCACGTGGTTTATCACATGATTTGCACGTGCGTGATCACGTGTAGAGAATGTCCAATGTCCCAAGTGTCCAGGTCGAAAAGTAAACAGCCTGGTCTTTGTTTACTCTTTCCTAAAAAGGCAATAATGGAAACGAAATCTCAGCACGGTTAACTATGGGGCCTGAGTAATTATCAGCCCTAACAAAAAAAACAAAATCTCCGTTACAAGTGGTAAATTATGCAAATACGGAAAGCCGTGGTTTTATAAGAGAAACAGTATGTATGTGATGAAAAGGGATGGTAAAAGATATTTGCCAAGTCTGACTACGACAGAGCTTATATTGGTAAAGATCTGGTGATATTGGTGATATTCCTAACTCAAAAATAAAAACTTCTATTTCAGTTGATTTAGCAGGTGGTATCACTACAGTCCACCCTGAATAACTGATACGGAGAGTCTGGCAGTAGCAGCTTATCAACTTGCTGAGTTATCGCTGTTTGTCTGGTGTCCCGGGCTGTCCACCAGCGAGCGAGTTACCCGGCCGGACGAAAAACTCGACGAAAAAGTAAACAAATAAAAGTAAACAATCACCAACCTTCCCTTTTCCCAACAACAACAACAGAGTATGAACATTAGATGGCCATACGATTCAGTGAGTATCAATTGGGTGATGACAAAGTACGAGGAGTTACAAGGAGTTACTAACACAGACAGGCTGATCAGTGGATCTGGAAGTACTAACACAATCAGGATGATCAGTGGATCGGTAAGTATAATGATGTTTTGTAAACAAAGATTGGGACTAACACCAACAGATTGATGGATCGGTAAGTAAAGGATGATCAATGGGTCTGGCTATAGAAATCGAAAGATACTAACCAAACAGGATTATCAAAGGGTAATCAAAGGATATCGTAAGTATAATTAAAAGATATTTGATAAAGAGAAGGGAATACTAACTTAAACAGGATTATCTACAGCTTCAGCAGCTTCAACAGCTTCCACAGATTGATCAAAACCAACAGCTTCAACATCATCATCAGGATTATCAACATCAAGGTAAAAAAATTTCCCAGATGACATTGAAAGACTGAAAGATGAAGGATATAAAGGTAAGTAAAGTCAATATTAAGAGAGCTACTAACATACCAACAGCTACAACATCAACAGCTTCAACTCCATCGTCAAGATTATCAACATCAACAGGTTCCACAGATTGATCAGATTGATCAAACTCAACAGCTTCAACTTCATCGTCAAGATTATCAACATCATATTGTATATTGTTTTTGTTTGGGGTCCCGGGTCTTGCAAGTGTGTTGCTTTAGCCCAGGTGTGTTGCTTTTATACGAGGTGTGTTGGAATTATACGAGGTGTGTAGCTTTTATTGATGGTGTGCAGCTTTTTTTTCGCTGGGTCTTGCTTTCGCGGTGCACGGTCTTGCTTTACTTTTAGGTGTGCTGCTTTCGCGGCGCACGGTCTTGCTTTACTTTTCGGGGTCTTGAGGAGGCACGGATGTTTTGGCAGAACGAGTCAATAACTACGCAACCAGAGGCGATTGAGGATGTTTTGTAGTGGCTCTGTTGTGGTACAGCCCGTAGCTCATACGCTAGCCAATAAGATTGTTCAATTTCGAAGTTTTCAAATTTACTTTAGGTTTTTATAGAATAGCTATGTTATATAATTTATATTAAGTTTTAAATTGAGTTAATGGAATATTATTTTTTTGTATTATCTTAAAAAGTGGGTATAACTGTACTAACTGATTATGCTGAGCTTTTTGATTATAAGGGTATAGGTATGACTTGTTTTGGTGTGGTATAATATTGTTAATGTATGTTTTCGGAGTAGCAGTTGTCGGTATACCGGGGAAATTTAATCATAGTAAAGAGGAAGTAAGAGATTCAAGAGTCTTGCAGTATAAATATGTGTGAGATAGTCGGAAGAATGTAACTGTAAAGTACCACTATCACAGTGTTTAAATTGGCTGAGAGATCTTGGTATTTAGAGACTTACTATGAGCAGAAAACATAGTATCAACAAACATAACATCAAATAATTGAAACTGCAGGAGTTTGTAACATTAATATGTGGAGACTGTGCAAGATAATGGATGCCCAAACTCTGACAATATGGAGATTGGTATTGGTTGAGCTATCCATGACGTTATGCCTTTTAGGATGTATATGCTATAGCCACACCGCTTAATTTGACTTGGTTTTTCTGAGATGTACCACGTGAATGTAGCTTTCTATAGCGTATCTATGCTTCTCAATACAGAGACTGCAACTAGTCTGGGATGCTCAGCTTTTTTGGCTGCTGAGATATTCCATTTATTGTGCTTGCGAGGTATTGTCGTTGTTCGTTCGTTACACGTAATATATGTCAGATTATAATTATATAGACAGGCAGTAAGAATAAAGGCAGTAGTACCATTAGATGGAGAAGATGGAGTTGTAGATGGTATAATTGTTCCTAAGGAGTTTTAAATGGTAGAATTGTTGTAATATTGTAGTCTGTTTATCTTGTTGTTCATCAGTTGGGTTATCACCGAACTCGTGATATAGAAAAAATGTTGAAAGAGTACAACTGAAGGCAATAATACCATTAGATAGAGCGACACAGATTATAGTAGCAACAACAATTCCATAAGACTCTAGATTCTTAATTTTGTTGTGATTTCGTAGTTTGAGTCTGTAGTTGTAGGCCAGTTGAATCTTCGAAATAGCGATATTGAAAATTAATTCATGGAGACAAATAAGACATTGAGAATTGGGACACTATTACTGTTGAGTGGAGCTACAAAAGTTTTAGATGATCCAGTAGTTACTTAGGAATTTAGAACTTTAGTTTTGTTGTAATTCCGTAGTTTGTTCTGTAGTTAGAGGTTAAATCTGCGAAATAGTGATATGAAAAAATAGTCCAGGGAAGGAAAAAAAGGTAATGGCAATAAAGGCACTAGTACCAATGGATACAGATACATCCATTGTAAGGCCTACAGTGACTTCTTAGGGATTTGATATCTTCATATTGTAGAGATCTCGTATTTTGCTTCTGAAGTTGTCGGTCAGTGGTTATATCTCCGAAACAGCGACGGGCATAGCTTGAGTACTAGAGAGTTTCAGCTCAAAACCTTCTACAGTCTAGGGAAAAAAGCCCTAAATATTCTACTGGTGGACTTACATTAGCCTCAAAGTAACTTGTTGAATCGCAATTGTATAAAGAAGCATTGTTATTGTCTTGATATCTGGGCGTGCCCGGAACGATAATTCAACGGCAAAAAAAATCGACGAAAAAAAAAAACAATCCCAGCCATCAATAACAACAACAATAACACAACACAACAACGACAACAACGCCAACAAAATGGGTCACATTAGGCCTGCTAATATCAATGAAAGATTTCAAAGTGGTGATAGGGACTCTTGAAGTTGCAGTAGGTGCTAGAGGCCCCGAGACATCAGTATTATCATGGATGGTAAGATTCTGATCAATCAGAGGATATTTAGCTATTGGCGTTGATTTGAAGATTCAACATGATCTTTCATGAAGACCACTCAGACTGGTTCAGACTCTATCCATCAGAATTCCGGACTTCAGCAGAATTGAACTCATTCACCCATATTCCAGGTCCTTAACACTTATAGAGATCTTATCATAATCAATAATGGATTTTAGTCTGTGATCAATGGTTAAAATGGTACTTGAGGTAAATGTTTGTCCTGAAGAATGGATTAAAAATCTTTTCACATACAATACAATCAAGCTGTTGCCTCAAAGCTAGTGAAAGACACCACGCAGTTTGGTCTTGTCGAGCAGATCTCTCCCAATGTCATCATACCCAGCTTTCATTGTATCAAAGTGTCTTTCTTGGATATAATACATGGTGATCTAGATCAAGAGTCGTTCAAGGAAGGAATGGAGAAAGTTTTGATTCCATCCACGGTTGCTGAACCACCAGCCTCACATCTTCGAACCCCAACACAAGCTGCAGCTCCACAACAACAGACACAAGAAACTAGTTATTTTCAAAAGAAGCAAATGAAGCTGCTTCATCAATGGTTGAACGAGCGTATCAAATTAATGATATCAAAGGTACCAAGAAAATTGAATGATGGGATATAGAATCATCAAATTGTTTTCGATTTTGATGAATGTAAGTAGTACAATCGATACATATTGAGCAATTATATAGTTCTGCCAAAGGGAATTGTTTTGTTTTGACATTTGATACAATTGTTAGGCTTTTTGTAGAAACATGTGTATATACTTAGACATTTTTCGAAATTTTCTAAGATATTTGAAATTTAAAATTCAATTTTGTAATGCCACAGGTAGCACTTGTGATGGACTCGGATCGTAAGAGTAACATGTAAATTTGTTACTTAATTGATAGCGTTTCTGTTGGTCAAGAAATCACCAAGTTTGGGCTCGTGAAGTTCGATATTTATGGGAACGGTGTAGAACAAACAAATTTTGAAATACCTTCTGATTGGGTAACATCGTCAACACTACTATATATCAATAAAGCATATGAGATAGCTATAGAATATCTGGTGCTGATATGATTTTGGTCTCTTGTTTTGTTGCTGGAGGGTAGGTTGTTGTTGTCTATGATGGAATTTGAGAACCATTTCGGCGGACATTAACATTGATATTATGAGTTCAATACAACACTTAGTATTCCCATCTTTTGGATATGGATGCAGTTCCAGAGTTTGACCTAAGCTTAAGTGTTTCCTCCCATAAAATATCTTTACTTTTCTTTGCGGAGTGATTTGTATATTTCGTTAGCGATGAGGTCCGAAAAGTGCGTTCGGGGTATACAGATGTTTGAATTCAATTGTGGCCAATGAAGCTGAGACTTTCAGAGTTTGGGAATGGGCAGTAAATCGTCATGCAATGAGTAGTGGTTTGTGTTACATTTTGAATTATGTTCTGTTTTGAAAATTCCTAGAAGTTCATTTTGTAAATTATGGTACTCAAGTTACCAAAGTTTAGTCGAAAATTGAACTAACTTCAACGTTATAAAAACAGTCAACACAAACACACCAGATAGAGCATATAGGATAGAGCAACGATGTCATGTGCTGATGTGGTTTTTTGGCTTTGTTTCGTTGGTGTGTCGTACTTTATAAATGTCCATGGTGACATCCCGAAGTATAAGCACCGCTTTTTTAGTCCAGGTTCCCGTCACCTTAACCTCCGAATTTATTGTCTAGCACTACATGGCTAGACGTATACAATACGAATACTCACATTCAATTGGTGTTTGAGTGGCTTGAGTATCTTGTTTTGTTGTAAAATCATAGTTTTCTTGTATATGGTGGGAGTCGGAGATTGGATTATGGGTAGATATATAAACAAATATTCCTATATGGATTTCAAAGTTGAGATCCTCATGAATGAGATATAGGACTGAATGTTGTATCTTTATAATGCTCTAATGTTCACTTTCGATAATTATCTCTGAATCTGATTTGGTGAAGATATTATGGAAAGCGTATAGCGACGACGAGAGAGTTAGTCAACTTGGATGAATTAGGTGTCTGAATTCATCGGTGAATGCTTCAAGACTTTTAGTATGTGTTTTCGAGCACGATTGTGACGTATATGTAAAGTCTTGGCTTGATTTCTTATGTGGTTCAACAGATATGTGGTATACTATTTGATAAGCATGAGGTTATACATAGACAATTTTTGGAATTTTCAATTTTTGATACAGGCCATGAGAGTGAACATTTAGAGGGAAATGTATGTTGCCAAAGAATTCTTAGTTGTTAGATTCGTCATATCTTTTTTCGTTGTAGAGATATGACATTGTTGATGGTGGTTGTTAAGTATGTATCACTCGGATTTCGAGAGAAAAGGTAATGAACAACAACCTTGCAATGCGACATATTTTAAGGGACTTGATAGAATCATTAACAAGTGAGTTGAGATACAATATGAAACTATCACAATGAAAGTTGCTTAAATGGTTCGTGAGTTATAGCAAAAAGTGTACATTTTGGACGAAAAATTTTGTCAATATTGAAAATTCAACTTTGTCAATTTTGGGTCGAATGGTTCCAAACTTTAAGTATAATGTATTTAGCATGATGCAGAAGGATAGACCAAGTTATGTGAATTGAAGTTTGTGTAGTGTTATACTTATTCCGTGATAAAGTCACTCAATATAAGCTTATACACAATTGTCAAAGTGAGGCTATAGACTCTTGTATTGAATATTAGGAAAGAAATACGGGTCAAATATGTGATATCGGCTGGTAGATTGAAAATTGGTAATGTGGTTGTCGAGATATCGCTATTGTTTATGGTCGAATCGATGTTGTATCACGTGAATGTGTTGCAAAAGAAAGAAGTGTGAGTAGAAGGGTACAATGCTCAGGAAGAAATATTTGTATAGGAAACAGGGTCTAAATATGTGATATCAAGTGAGTTTTTGATTATAGTGTTGGTGATTGTCGAGATATTGCTGTTGTTTACGGCTGAAATCACATTTGAGTATATGAAAAGTTCTAAATCAATCAATTTAACAGATCAAGACACAGAACAAAAACTTTAAGTAGGAAATGGGGATGTTAAATGTGATTGCTTGATGGTGTCTTGATGGTGTCTTGATGGTGTCTTGATGGTGTCTTGATGGTGTCTTGATGGTGTCTTGATGGTGTCTTGATGGTGTCTTTTGTGGTGTCTTTTGTGGTGTCTTGATGGTGTCTTGATGGTGTCTTGATGGTGTCTTGATGGTGTCTTGATGG